>PTEX01000357.1:221667-233246 GCA_003342815.1 Eudromia elegans
GGGGGGGCGTGCAGCTGCGTGGGGGGTGTCGCGCGGTCCCACTCTGCGCGCCGACTGAGCCCCGATGCGTTCCCTGCACGCTTGCATCCCGTGCGACGGCGCCCTGCAAGCTCAGGGCGCTGCTCCCCACGTGGGAGCGTGCCCAGAGCACCCCATTCCCTCTGGTTCATCCCGGGCGAGCAGTCCGGCCTGGCCGTGGTAGCACCCATCCAGCGCTGCATTGAGGGCTCCCCTGCTCCGTTAGTCGTCTTGTAGGTGGCGCCCGTTTGTTGCTTCCCTTGAACATGCTGCTGCTGCTAATGAGCTGCTAATAGCGTTTTCTGGATGGTTTTGTTTCCGCAGTCCTCGCACAGGAATGTCTCCAAGAGGTTCGCAGGGTTGTGCACTGGGTGTGCGCGCATACCGTGGTCTGCAGCCATTCGCGGGTTCAGAGCTGCGAGCGGGGCCTCAACTCAAACCAGATCACTGCATAGCACAAGGCCGAGCATCTCCCTGGGCCTCGTGACGTTTCTGTGGGGCTGCTGCCCTCGGCTCTGCCGCCGGCCGGCCCGTGCGGCAGGAGGGTGAGCGTGGCGCGCCTGTGCTCTCTTGCAGGGACGGACATGGCCGTGTTCTGCCTGCTGTGCGGGAAGCGCTTCCAGACGCAGGCGGCGCTGCAGCAGCACATGGAGGTGCACGCCGGGGTGCGCAGCTACATCTGCAGCGAGTGCAACCGCACCTTCCCCAGCCACACGGCGCTCAAGAGACACCTGCGCTCGCACACAGGTACGGCCTGTGTGGCCCCCGCAGCACCGGGGCCCTGTGACCTGCGCTCAAGGCACTCGCGGGTCGGGAGCAACGCGGCGGGAGGAGAAAGTCCCCATGCCATGAGCTGATCGGCTCGACGGTGACGTGTGACCTTCTTAGGGGGAGTGCCGCTGCACCCGCCTGGGCGGCACTCGTGTGCCAGAAGCACCTAATCAGCCCCTGCGCTGCCCTAATGGGATTACAACGCCCTGCGCTGCACGTGCGGGGCAGCATTGCGCTCCTGCGTCGCTCCAACGCACAACCCTTGCACCTGGGGGTCAGGCATCACTCAAGTGCTTCCCCGTGCCCATGGGCCATGTAGGCCGCGCAGCGGCCCCGAGCGCCGGGCTCATCAGGCCCCTTCCCTCTCCGCCCACGCAAACCGCCCCGGTGCTGCCACCTGCACCCAGTGTAGCGCCCGGCAGTGCAGCCCCGCGAGCTCACCGCAAGCTCGCCGCTGCGTGCACGGCTCCTCGCGATGCCGGGGCGGGAGGAGGATTTATGCGGCAGGGTCCTGCGCTGGGAGGGGGCCCGGGCTGCGGGGCCGCTCTCAGCGTGCTCAGAGCAAGCCGGGAGAGAGTAAAATATCCTTGTGGAGAGGAAGTGAAAGCCCAGGCATGTGAGTATATAACGAGAAGGACAATTTATGCCCAGGCACGAGTGCAGTTTGACATGGGGATAATGAAAAAACGTAGGTCATTGTGGATGACTTAAGCCTTCACAGCTGAGGAAAATGTATGAAATGCGAGGAACATTACACGCTTGGCAGCTCCGCACATCTGCAGGGGGACAAGTGAAATACAGTTGGCCATTCTTTACCAGAGACTGCGCTTGTAGGATATGCAGCGCAGAGAAATTGTAATTACAGTGACAAGACAAATCAGTAATATTTAAATATTCATGAGCAAAGTCCTGCACGATCAATCTATCTTTATTGTCCTTGCCTTCACGGCTGTAATAAATAAGTAGCTGGAGCCCTCACCTTGCACGCGGCGCCGGGTGCCCTGCGAGCCGCCCGCGTGCCGCGGCGTGGGGCCCCACGGAGCCGGGTGCGTCGGGGCGCCCCACACACACCCCGACGCGCGGCCGTGTGCTCGCTTGCAGGCGACCACCCGTACGAGTGCGAGTTCTGCGGCAGCTGCTTCCGCGACGAGAGCACGCTGAAGGGCCACAAGCGCATCCACACCGGCGAGAAGCCCTACGAGTGCAACGGCTGCGGCAAGAAGTTTAGCCTCAAGCACCAGCTCGAGACGCACTACCGCGTGCACACAGGTACGTGCCGCCTGCAGGCCTCGGCCGCGCGCTGCTCGCTCCAGGAGGCCGTGTCCTGTTGCTAGGCCCTGCTCCGTGTACTCCAGCACCTGGAGCCAGGCAGTAAGCGGAGCGCATCCTGCGCCCCTCTGGAGAGGCGTGTGCACACAGTGAGGATCCATAGCGGGCGCTCTGGTTCTATGGCCCGGGAGCCCCGCGCTCGAGCTCACGCGGCGCTTGCTGTGTTTGCGTGCAGGCGAGAAGCCCTTCGAGTGCAAGCTGTGCCACCAGCGCTCGCGGGACTACTCGGCCATGATCAAGCACCTGCGCACGCACAACGGCGCCTCGCCGTACCAGTGCACCATCTGCCTCGAGTACTGCCCCAGCCTCTCGGCCATGCAGAAGCACATGAAAGGCCACAAGCCCGAGGAGATCCCCACCGACTGGCGCATAGAGAAGACCTACCTGTACCTGTGCTATGTCTGAGGGACGCGGGCGCGTGGGGCAAGACGCGCGTCCTCCACCGCCTCTTGTGTCGCTTCTCCTTAGTTGCTGTTACCAGGACCTGCTGCGGGGTGGCCGGCCAGCCCTGCCCTGTCTCTCTTTGCAGCCGCGCGCTCCGGTGCGCTTCCCGGCTGCACGGGGCGAGCGAGCAGGGCTGTGTGTCCCACGCCATGGCCTGGCTGCCCGCAGCATGCTCCCTGCCGACGCGGGGAGCGCGCTGCCCTGCGCGCCCCAGCTCGCCGGGACTGCGCATGCAGCACGAGCCGCTGGCACCGAGCGCTGTATCGGCGGCCACGTGCTGGGGACAAGGCGCAGGTGGCAGCCCCGCATGGTAGGTGAGGAGGGGCGGGTTGGGAAGGGTGTAACTCCTCCTTGTCCTCCCCTTTCCCGCTGTGCTTGGGCACGGGGCAGCTCGGCGGGTGTGCTGAGCGCCGTGCCGCGTGTGGGACAGCGCGCCGGAGCCCGCGCCCGGGGCACTGCCAGTGGGCGCGCGCTGACGCTGGTGGTCGCGCTGCTCCAATAAAGGCTGTTTCCGCACCCGTGCCACGTGCCGGTCTGTTCGAGAGCACGCAAGCCCTGAGCAGAGCCCTGCGCGCGTGGGGCCCTCCCGCGCTCCGCACCAGGAGCCTCCCGCGCTGGGCGGCCCCACACGTGCTTCCTTTTTGCCTTTCCCGGGGCGCTTGGAAGGTGCCGGAGAGCGTTTTGTGCAGCGCCGGGCGCGAGGAGCACGCGGAGAGGTGGCGGCTTTGCTTCGTGGCTTTGGCTTCGTGTCTGTTTTTTTGCGATTGTTTGAAGTTTTCTGCGTTTAGCACATTTTACTTGAAATTACCTCGTTTTTGTTGTGACCTCATGAGCTTTTATTGATTTGGGGGGCGGGGGGTGTGTTGCTTTTTGGCGCGCGGGGCGGTAGCCCCTCGCGAGCGTTACCTTTACCAAATGGGTGTTTCTTTGCGCGGCCTCTGCGCGGCAGGGCCCGGATTGTTGATTCTGAAAGCTACCTCTTGAGTTTGGGTTTGGGGTTGTGTTGCGGTTGCGAAGCACAGTTTGCAATATTTGTGTTGCCTTTGTGGTGTCCCTTGGGTTCTCATCTCATGCTTTACTTGCGGGTGTGTCTTACTTTGCGACTGAGCTGCGTGTGTATGGAGCGGAGAGGAAGGGGCGGCGAGCGGGCGCTGCCGCTGCGCCTGGCTGCGTCCCCCTCCGCGAGGCCTTAAACCGGGGCAGGCGACGCGCTGGGGGAATGGAGGGAGGAACGAGGGAAACGTGAAAACGTGCGTAGAGCCCTCGGGTGTGGCTGGACACGTGAAAGAGCGTGAGCAGGGGCAGGCGCGCCGCAGTGCGCAGGGCGGCTGCAGGGCCACGGGGCCGGCGCCCCGCGTCCTTGTGCCTACGGAAACGCGCCCAGAGCCGGCTCCTCGTGGCACGCCGATGCTGCCGCGGCGGCTCGCGCGCTCCTAGCGCGCCGTGCGAGCAGGACGTGTCGGCCGTGGCGCTGCGCGCCCCTCGGCGGCCCCGCGCCGCTCCCCGTGTATCCCTGACTATATGTACGTATCTCGTAGCACTGAGGACCAAGCGCCGTGCTGGACCAAGCGAATGCGGCTTCCTTTCGTTGCTTGTCTTGATGTCGTGACAGCCCAAGTGCCAGTCTGGTTGCTCGGTATTGAGAATAGTGTTTTGACCTAATTGATGTTCTAGTTCCGTCTACCTCAGCACCTCCTGGTAGCCTCATTTTAGAAGGTGCCCAAGTTTTTGTTTTTGTTCCGGCAGATTTTCGGTTCCTATTTTTTGTACACCTCTCTGTGCCCGGCTCCTCGTCCCGTTCGGTCCTTGGCAGTTCTGCTTGCGAGTCCTACCTGTTCTCTAGCCACAGATGCAGTTAGCGAAAAAGTCGAAAAAAGGAAAAAAAATCCCAAGTTGTGGTGTCTTCTAGTTGCAGCTCTCCACGTTGGCCTTCATCCTGTGTAGATCCAGACGCATTTCTTTGTAAAACTTCAGTGTTTCTGGCAGAGGAAAGAAAGAAAGAAAGGAAAAAAAAAGAATATACTGCTGCAGGTTTTTTTCTCCATGTGTCACTAAGTGAAGTTTGTGCCTTCTATAGCAAAGAGAATATTTTTTACATCCTACTAACAGTAGATTTTTTTGTAGTGGACATTTTTTGTATTTTTATTTATAAGTCTCATAAGAAAAATAGCAATGTTCAGTTGTATACCTTGAATCTGCAGTTAGAAGAAATAATAAAGTTACTTCAGTTGTCTCGGCCTGCTGTCCCTTTCTTCCGCGCTCCGCTCGGGCGCCGCGAGCAGCAGCGGGGGCCCCGCGCGCCCCGGCGGGAGACATCGCGAGGCAGCTCCAGCCTCCGCGTGTATATGGGGCCGCTCCGGGAAGCCAGGTGGGTGCTGCCCTCCCTCAGGGCTCCGGGCAGAGGGCCGGGTGCCGCGTGCGGATGCCGGCGCCCGCTCGCTCCGCGCAGCCGCTCGTTGAAACCTGCGGCAGCGCCGCCCGGCGCCCCGCTGTGCTAATTACGCTGTAGCTCTCAGCTGATTGCTATACCCTGAGCTTAAGCCCTCCGCTATTTATTTACCGACTACATTAGCGGTGCGGGCGGCACGGCTCCCGCACAGCCGCGCAGCATGAGCCCGCGGCGGCGCCCGGCGCGCGCCGCTGCTGCTGCTGCGCGGGAATTAGCGCGCGCTTCAGCGTTAATTACGTGGAAGCTACAGTGCAATTAGAGGCACTTAATGCAAAGCGTTACTTATTTTTTTAATGATGGATGAAATGCACGGGCTCAGCGTGTACGGCCTGCACGTGTGCACGTACCCAGGGACCAGTGCAGTCACTGGCAGCGGCCGCACAGCCCCGGCCAAGCCGCGCGCCCTCGGGGCAACGGCAGCGTGGCGAGGCGGCCCCAGCACACGGGACAAGCTCGTCCCATGGCGCTCAGCCACGCGCCTGCAGTGGGTGCTCACCATCGGGCTGGCCTTGCGCGCGCACCCCCGTGCATGGCAGCTGGGAGCGATTACGCCTCAACAATGCTCTGTTCCATCAACATTATGTCCTCATTAAACCTTTATTAGTAGATTAGATTCAGATTTATTGATTTTTTTTCTTTTTTGTCTTTCGGAGAGGGAAACGCAGCCGCGCGCTGCCGGAGAGGAACCGGTAGCTGCTGCTGCTGCTTCGTGCCGTGCTCGCAGAGCAGTGAGCGGGAATGGCCAGGGCTGGACGGGCACCGTGGCCGGGACTCGGCTGCTGCCCACAGAGATCCCGGTGGCGTTGCGGCCTGGGCCGGCTGCCTGAGCGGTGCAAGTGCTGGGAGCACCTGTGGGCACCCCGGAGGCCGAGCCCTGCGAGCCCGCCTGGCTGCACCCATTGGATTTGTCTGTTGGAGCGTTTGATGTTACAAGCGGCCCGCTCGTTGCAGAGGGTGTTAATTGCCCGCTGCGCTGATCAGGTCTGTAGCAGCATCGATCCCGGCAGGATCAATGGGCTGATTTAGTGTCTCGCGAACTCTTTAACCGGACACCTCATCAATAGGCAGCTACTTACGGCCCATCAGCGCATTAGCGCGGCTGGCGCCGCGGGCCGCGCCGGGGCCCCGCTGTCACTCAGCGAGTTTTCCTGCGGGTGAGGCCGGCGGCGGCGCGCGCAGCGGAGCCGTGCAGCGCGGGACGTCCCGCGTGCGCCGCTGTCCGCGGTGCTGAAGCGCCGGCGCTCGCCCGCGGCGCGCTCAGGCGCAGCGCCACGCGGCCCAGAGCGCGCCCAGCGTGGCGCTGTAGGCGGCCATGGCCACGAGGTAGGCGCGGAAGAGCAGCACGTCCAGCACGTAGCCCACCTGCAGCCACTCGTGCGCCGCGGCGTGAAGCTCCTCGCGCCGCTGCAGCAGCTCGCGCACGGCGGCCACCTCGCGCAGCAGCGCGCGCGCCCACGCCGAGCCCCCGGCCTCAGCGGGCGTCTCACGCTCCGAGGCCTCCTCGCTGCTGTGGGGGCTCGGCCGGGCTGCGGGAGCAAAGGCTGGTGGCGGGGGCACCGTGTGCTGCGCGCTGCTCACGGAGGCCAATGCGCCGCCCTTACCCGCGCTCCCGCTGCGCGCCCTGCCCGGGCGCAGCTCGCTGCGGTGGCGGACGCAGAGCAGCGCGGCAGCGCGCTCCAGCAGCCAGCGCCGCACCCAGGTGGGCACGTGCGGCTGCAGGTCCTGCTGGTGCACGAGGCGCACGATGAGCGTGGTCTCCGTGAGGCTCAGCACGAGCAGCGCCATGCACACCACAAAGTAGACGCCTGCGGGAAGGTGCGCGGCTGAGCGCGGCACAGGATCCCCGTGCGCACACGGCCTCCCCTGCAGCCCGCCGGGTCTCTGGCACCCCATCCTCAGGCCTGGGCACTGCCCTGGCTATGGAGAGGGAGACGAGCCCTGCGCTTCCGCCACGCGGCTGGTGGGAGTGTGGCTGTACCGATGAGCGGGGTGCCGATAGCGGTCGCGGGGAGCGTGTCCGTCACGATGATGAGGAAGACGGAGTAGCCCAGCAGGAGCGTGATCTTGAAGGAGACCCTCTCGCCGCTGTTGGGAGGTAGGTAGAAACCCACTATGTCTAGGAGCATCAGGAAGATGCTGGGGAGCAGCAGGCTGACGGCGTAGAAGAGGGGACGTCTCCGGATAACGATCTGCGGCAGAGCGGGGAGGCCTTGGCAACACGTTTGGGGAAGCGAAATGAGCGTGGAGGGCGCAGCTCTGTGCAGGCTGCAGCGCCAGGGCCCTCCGCGCCGTGGGGAGGCCACAGCCTTACGTAGAACTTGATCTCCGCGTAGTTGTCGCTGCCCTTGACGCTGAACTCCTGGATGCGGCTCAGCACGTGCAGCAGCTCCCACTCGCCCTGGTTCATGAAGACGCTCTTGTCGGCCTTGACCAGCTCCGGCGGGCGCCACAGCGACAGGTTGATGTCGTGGACTGGGGACGCAGGAGAGGTGAGGACGGGGAGCGCGCGGGCCGCGATCTGCGGGTGCTGCCGGGCGCTCGCCTGCGCGCATTCGCTAGGCGCGAGGGCCCTCTAGAGGGGGATGCACCGCGAGCGCCGAGTGCACGAGACACGTGCGGGGCACACGCGCCGCGGCCACTCACTGTTGTGCAGCCAGCTGGTGAACGTGAGCGAGCAGTTCTGCACGTCGAAGGGGAAGCTGTAGATGTCGAGGCTGCAAGTGGTCATCACTTGGATGGGCTTGAGGTTGCGCACCTCTCCGTGGTGCTGCACGTACACGTAGGGGATCTCGGGGGACCTGCCCACATCCACACTGTGGGGCAGAGAGCAAAGGGCACCCTGAGCAGCGCGGGTGCCCCGGAGCTGGGCGCACACCCTGCTCCTGTGCTGCTCCATCTGGAAACAGCTGCGGGAAGGGTCGAGAAGGGGAGGCACTCCTGCTCTTGGCCCCTCTGGGAGCAGCACCGGGCCATCGCCCGCAGCCCTTGGCACTGCCGCAGGGCGGCCATGGCAGGAGATGGCGAACATGCCGGCAGCGCACAGGAGGGAGGGAGGCAGGGAGGGAGGCGGGCGCGCTGCAGCTGCCCCTGCATTGTGCGTTGCGAACAAAGCCCTTCTCCAAATATCTGCGTTCCCGCCCCGCCGCGGGGCGGCTAATTACGGCCATGAGCGGCTCGCCAGCATTGGAAATGTCCCAGCTCCCAAGCCGCTTCCCCATCTGCAGCGAACCGGATGCGGGGCTACTGCCAGTTCCGTGCTGGGCATGCAAAGTGAGCGGGGAGCGCGCGCATGGTCCCCACGGCGGGGGACCGAGGGCGCCCGGCGCAGGGGCAGGGCGGAGGGCTCCGCGTGCTCACAACTCGTTGATGAGGATGTCGGGCACCCAGACGCTCTCAGCAGGCAGGGAGATCTGCGTGACGTTGTCGAAGTGCGCCGGGTCCCACCGCAGAAACTCGTCTGTCCAGTGCTGAGGGCACACAGAGGGCACAGCGCGGCACGCGCGGGGCGCTCACGTTACGCTCATGTGCCGGGCCCTGCCTGCATCCCCCGCGTGCCCCGCTCACCTGCCTGTACCAGATGTATGTGGTCACCACCTGGTTCTTCTCGTCCTGCGGGAGCAAGGCGGCAGAGTGTGGGCGCGCGCCTGCGGGGCTGCCGGCGCGGCCGCGGCACGCGGGCTCTCACCACGCTCAGGATGGCGTACACCATGACGTCGAGGGCCACTGTGGTGGTGGTACGCCAGTCGCGCACGGGCCGCACGCCGCGGCGGTAGCGAGCCAGCAGCTGCTCGGCGAGGCGCAGCAGGACGGGCTCGCGGCCCTGCGGCGCCCCTGCAACGGCACGGCCGCGGTTCGCACGGACACGCGGCGCATGCACCGCGCACTGCTCTGCCTCCCACGGCACCGCTCCAAGGGCTGCAGCGCCTCCCAAGGGCTGGAACCCGCCCCGAGCGCACGGCGCTGCCACAGGGAGGTGAGCAGGGACAGCGTGACATGGCCAGTTGCTCCCCAGTAGCTTTGCTGCTGTTTCCGCAGCGTGCGGAGCTACAGGCACACACTACAGTCACAGTAGCTCCCCCTCTGTGCGTTATCGTGCCCCAAAATCCAGCCCCACATTGAGGCTGGGGACCCCCTCCGCTCACAGACGGACACGCCACATGCCCAGGTAAGCAGTTGGGCTGGAGAAGCGTCTTCAGGGGCAGCCTTGGCACGCTCTGTGCAGCTGATGGCTCTGCACCATGGGTTGTGGCACCAAGAAACACCCGGTCCCGCCACCCATGCCGCTTCCCCCGTGCCCTACCTGGCTGCGGCAGCATCGCGGCCAGCGGCAGCAGCGCGAGGAGCGCACGGAGTGCGGCGCGCGCCATGGCCCTCGGCGTGCCTGACGGAGCGCACGGTGAGCGGCAGCGCGTTTTGTTCACCGCGGCCGCCCGGGGGCCGTCGAGAACGTCACACGGGGCGGCCTCTCCGGGGCGCATCGGGTTTCAGGCACGGGCGCCTCCTTCATCCCAGGCACAGAGCACGGCGCCGTAGCGCAGTCATTGCTGGACCCATTGTAGTGGCATCAGGTCAGCACAGGGGGACAACAGCACAAGCGATTTCTTTGGGCAGCCCTGAGCCCGTGCGCAGAACAGGCCTGGTGGCGACAGGGAGGTGATGGGGCTGGCTCCCTGCGTGCTCGGTTCTGCTGCGTTCACCCCGGGCCGCTGTCCCCGGGTGCTGCTGCGCTCAGCGTAGCGAGGCCTCCTGCTGAGGGGCCCGTGGCAAGGCAGGGAGCGGAGCCCGTGGCGGCTGGTTGTGGCTGCCGCCTCGGTGAGGGTGTCGTGCCCGCACCCGCAGCAGGGCTCGCCAAGCTGTCGGCTCCCTCGCTAGCACCATGCACGGCGGCTCCCGCTCCCGCGGGACGTCTTGTGGGGCGCCTGGGACAAACTGCAGCTTCCAGAGCCCATCTACCTGCCGAGAGGGTGTAACGGGAGGTCGTTAGCCGGCAGTCTGCTGCGCAGAGCTCGGGAACTGCCCAGGAACGGAGGTGCGGGGCCACGTGGGGTGCAGCAAAGGTGCCTTCTGCGCGTGGCGGAGGCCAAGCCCCACCGCTGGGACGTGGCAGGGATGCAGCAGGGATGCGGCGGGCGCTGGACGCGGCTGCAGCAGGGAGCAGCGCGCGGAGCTGCCGCTCGTGCAGGCCGGGACAGGGCTTTCTCCCAGAGACGGGGCTGTCCGGGAGCGCCGGGGCTGCCGCTCCACCCGCAGCCGCTGCCATTGAGTTAAACACCCAGTTTCTCAATGCCAGCTGGCTGGCATAATTGCTTCTCTGGTGGCATTACTCACAGCTCCTTCCCCTTCCTTTTCCAGATACCTTCCATCTTGCTTGTTAAAAGCACAGGATATTTCGGAGAATGGGAATTCATTAGTCTTCCTAACAGAGGGTGCCTACTTAGCCCTAAATTGGTGGTTAGCGAACGTACGGATAATTCCCACGCATTCTTATTTATCTCCCCCCGTTCGGCGGCGTGCAGAAACAGATGCCTCGGCGTCTGTCTGGGAGGCTCTAGTCAATGGAGTGGAATACCGAGGTATCTGGGAGGCGGAATGGGCGAAACTCAATACGAGCAAATTGGAACTCTTCTCCGTTGACTGGATTGCCTCCCTAATCAGATTTCCCCAAGGCCCTCGCAACAACTTGATATTCCCCGGCAAGTTGAGTCTTTTATGCCCTAAACAGGCGGCAGAAGAGCAGGCAGGAAGGCGGCGGCGCCGCGTGAGCGTGCTTGGCACGGGGAAGGGCGCTCGGTGCCGCTCCGTTAGCGCCGCACGCCCCGTTACGGCCCGGCCCGGCCCGTGGCGGTGCCGTCCCCATGCGCTCAGCACAGCCAAGGCGAGCCAAGGCGAGCAGGAGGCTCGAGGAGGAAGGACGGTGCGCGGCGAGACGCCCGCGGGCAGCGCCCCAGTCTGCACCACGCGCTGCATCTCCGCGCGCCCTGGGATGCGATTGCGCCTCCCAGCACGGAGGAATCAGAGATCTGCAATACGGGAGGTAATTACGGCGCTTGCAGGTATTAATTCCTGCGGCACATTTCCTGTAATTAACACCATGCCCGCACCGTGCCTGGGCTAAACCGCCTGCCGGCACCTCACCCGTATGCGAGCGGCTTTGGGAACAGCGAGGCGGGTCAGGTAAGCTGAGCAGGAGGAAGCCTGAAGGGCGCAGACCTTCCAAATGCGCTTTAGGGGATGCTGCCAACACCAAAAGGAACAGGATCACCTCCAAACCGAGCGCTATCACCAGTGCGCTAGACTCCAGGACTTGGCGGACCGTTGCTCTCCGCGGGGCTGAACCGTTGCCTGCTCCTCCCTCTGCGCACACGGCAGCCGGGTTCCGCTCACTGTGCGGCTCTGCTCCCCCCGTCCCACCCCGCGCCTCCCCAGGGCCGTCCAGCCAGAGCAGGCGGCTGCTGCAGCGCGACGCTCCGGGCCCGGGGCGCACGATGGGGACACGATGGGGACAGGCGGCCCCGGCCGCCGCGCGCTCCCGAGGCCCCTCCGCGCGCGCGCGCTCCCGGGGCGGAGC
>PTEX01000357.1:241129-263658 GCA_003342815.1 Eudromia elegans
TAATTCCTTGACTCACAAATCAATCATCAATTGTATAGCTGCTGCAAAGTAGAAAGTTAGGATGGGCCCTCACATTCAGCACTCAGTGTGTGCCAGAGCGGCTGGGCAGTTAGTCCAGAGTAAGGTTGGGAAAGAAGCTCAGGAGATTGCCAAGGTACCTGCCACAGCTGGGGCAGGAGAGGAGGTTTCCCGAGGGGCTGTGCTCGTCAGCCCCGTCTGCCGTCGGACCCAGCCCCCTCTGAGGGGTTTCGCCAGCTGCTGCACGAGGCTGCCTAGATGCCAATAAAGCACCTTCTGCAGCAGTGGATGTAGCCTGGAGCAAGGGGTGTAGGGAGCTGCTTGGGTAGAGTCCTTCCAATCCAAGCTTTGCAGTTGCTGAAAGTTCTTTACTGAAAAAGAAGGAGAATTGTCCCAGTCTCTGGCCAGGTTGTAATTGTTGTATGGCTGTGCAGGTAGAAGGAGAGGGGTCTGCCTTGTATTTCTAATAAGTGCCACTGCAATGAACTGCCCCTCTTTATTTCAGTTGGCGTAGAGAGTAAGGTGCATTTTGTCTCTTGAGAGCATGGGTGAGCGCATGGAAGCTCAGGGCATCAGTGACATTCCTCGGCGGGTGCAGGTGCTTCCCCTGTATAATAGGGGTGTGAAACGTTCCTTTTCCTTTCCTGTGTTCTCCTGTTGTGGAGCCTGGGCAGCTTCTCAAAAGGCTCTGCTCGCTGGCCACATCCTTCTCAAGCATTAAAAATCATCACCTCTGCTGCACAGATCTTAGACCTAAGACTGGGCTCTTGCACTCTGGCACAGGGACAGGGTTATTGTGGCAGGATATCTGCAAAGGAACGACCTGAGCGTGCCCACTGTGAGGCTCACAGGGAATATGGTCCGGGTGGTGCCACACTAAGGTAGTTGAAGGAAACTTCTGATGAGGAATTTGTGAACCAGGAGGGCAGAGGAAGTGCAGCAGCCGCAGGGAGCTTTCCGTTCAGCTCGGCTCTTGGAAACAGCGCTTTACACTCAAAGACAGTGGGTGTCCGGATGCCCCGAGCCGAGCAGTGCGAGACTGGATGAGGAATGAGATGCTGGTTGTGCAGAGGACCTCTCTTGTGCTGGTCATTGCTGCAGGAGAGCCACGCTGGAAAACAGCTGTCTCGGAGGCTCTTAGCTAACACTCAGTGTTTGTGGGGTGAGTGAAAATTTGGTCAAGTCCCTGCAGGGGACACTGCTAAGCCATCGAGCTGGAGGCTCTGGGCAGTGCAAGTTGTTTTCTGTAAGGTGTCGTGAGGCTTCTTGATGGCAACGCTTGTACGTGGCAGTGGAAATGCTCATCTTGGAAAGTGTGGATTTCAGACTAGCTGCTCCATAAGCCAAATAGATGCTAGGTCAGAGCTTGCAGACAGGCGCGCTTAGATTCAGTCTAAGATGCAGCTCTTGGCAATGCCCATACAAGCTGTCCCCTCGGGGGCCTTTCTGCTTGTGTTGCAGCGCTGGTTTACAAAGCTGCCCCCGGTGCTCACCTTCGAACTCTCCCGATTCGAGTTCAATCAGTCCCTGGGACAGCCCGAGAAAATCCACACCAGGCTCGAGTTTCCCCAGACTATTTACATGGACAGGTGAGTCACTTTGTCTCGCCATAGGTTACAGCTCCTGCTTTTGTTTTTTTTCAGTTGAAGAAGGGAGGAAACTCTCCTTGCAGAGGAGGGAAGGGCTTGGAAATATTTATGCAACGCTGCAGATGTTAGGGGTACATAATCCTCACATGATGGGGCTCTGTGATTTGTGTAGGTACCTCTACAGCAGTAAAGAGCTTATTCAGGTGAAAAGAGAAGAAATCAAGAGACTAAAGGAGAAAATCGTTGTTCTGCAGCAGAAACTGGAGAAGTAAGTGCTCAGCTGGTTTTGTTCTGACAGCACAGGGAATTCTGTGGACCCTTTCCTGCTAAATGAACCTTTTAGTTAAACACAGCCTTGTGGAGGAAGGAGAAAATACGGGAATGTTTAAAAGCAAGCCCTGGCCGTGGGGCTTGTGGCGGGAGGCCTGTGTTGTTCCACTTCGGTCGGCCGTCAGGGAAAGCCCTGCACGAAGGCCACGCTGGCGCTTTAGCAAGTGGATGACTGAGAAGTTGTACGTGGTGCGTGGCAGGATCCCGGAACGGCAGCGTAGCGAGTGCTCAGTGGGGGAGGTTGTGCTCGGATCATCAGACGGGGTTTCTCTGGAATGCTGGTGTGTTTGAAGCATTCCCTATAAAAGGACAGGAACATTCTATGTCAGCTTTCCATGAATGTGTCCTTGACCGTGTCGCAGGCTCGTGTATATTGGCCCTTGTGTTGCTGTTTCTTCCTGGCTGACAAAGCTGTTGTGTTCCATTGTCACCAAGGGCCCACGGGGTGCTGTGGTTCTGTTTGGCTGTAGGTACATGAAGTACGGCTCCGGGCCAGCGCGCTTCCCGCTCCCCGACATGCTGCAGTACGTCCTGGAGTTCGTCGCCACCAAGGCTGCTGCTGCTGCTGCGCCGTCTCCGCAGGACGCTCGGGCGACAGTCCTGCAGTCCCAGCATGAGTCTCCCATCTCGGGTGGGCTTTCACAGCAGAGCAGGTTGGTGAAGAGAAACGGAAAACGTTTGCAGGAGAACGCTTTGCCTTGCAGCTAAATACTCCCAATCTAATTTTGACGGATAGTGGGACCCTCTGGGCACGGTGCTGTGAGGTGGGAATGCCCATGCAGGTGGGCGGGAGCTGCACTTCTCTTACTGGGGCTCTGCTGGCCAGGTGAGGCCAGTGCTCCAGGCAGCCCCTTCCCTCTCCCGCTCTGGAAGCATTGCCCCGTGCCTGTGTCGGAGCAGGAAGCCCGAGTTAGATTACAGGCTCTTTGGGGTACAGTGCTCGTGTTTTAATTCATCACCCGTGGCATTGCTGCTGTTCTGGGCTCTCACAAGTCTGCCCCTCATGGTCGCCCTCCATTCTTGAATGGAGCTAAGTAAGTAAATTAATTCTTCAGTAGTAGCAGAAGGAATTTTTGCAGTTTTTCCATGTGGATCTGTGCTCTGTGAGCATGGATGTAGAGTTCGGTGAGAATCTTGCCCTGTCTTGCTCGTCAGTTTGATCTGCTGTAGAGGAAGTACGTTCTGATTAGCTTGGACTCTTTACGTATCGTGCAATCTGCCAAGGGAAACGGTGCTCTGGCTCTTCAGTGCTTTTTGTTTGATTGATTCTCTTTTCAAAAGAGAAACACCGAATAATCTGCCGTTGCTATGGGATTTGGCTTCGTAGTGTACCGGAGACAAAGGATGCTGGGACAACTGAGGATTCCTTTTTGGGAAATTCCTCACCACAACCCGAGTCAAGTCGGCCGCTGCAGCCTTCCGATTCAGCAGCAGCAACAGCTGACTGCCCCGCTCCTCGCGTGGTTTCCGAGGAAGAGATGGACCTGGTCAGGACGTGTCTGCAGCGCTGGAGAAGCGAGATTGAACAGGACATGCAAGGTTGGCCAAAAACTTATTTTGGTGGCGATTACCTGTAGCTTGCTAGCCCAAATTCCTTTACGTTGCTAGCCTCGGATGCATCCTGAAGTGCTCCCTGCAGTGCCCCTGCTTATGTAAAAAGGACTGTGCCGTGTGTTTCGAGCTCCACATGTTTTCGAGGTGCTTGCAATGGGCCTAAACCTGCGTGACGTTGCCTTGTGTGGCGGGCGGGGCTGGTGTTGACAGTATTTGAGAGGACCCGTGACCGTGTCTTCTCTGAATTCTTGCTCGCCTCCCATATCTTGCACATGAAAGGGGCCCCGAAAGGCTGCCTAGCTGTGAGTTCTGATGTGTCTCATTTGTCAGTATTTTTTTAATATGATTTTCTTCTTCGCAATGTTTTTGGCAGATTTGCAAGCATCTATTGCCAGAGTCAACCTCTCCATCGAACAAATGTACTGTGACCCTCTGCTCCAGCAGGTAAGAAATGCGGCTTCAATCGGGAAACATTAAACTGATACTGTCGGCTACATGGATGTGGTGCAAGATAAATGTTTGTGTGGAAGGAGAGGAACAGAACACTGCATGTCTTGCCAAAGTTGGGGGGACGGATGTGTTTTTAATCAGCCTCCAGCCTGCCGGGGAGTGGAGGAATGAATGTCTGCAGAATGATGCTCTTGCCCCCGCCCTTGCCATGAACTGACTGGGATGTTCTCAGGGTCATCAATTCTTTGGGAGAAATGCTTCAATCTCTTGTTTCTATCCTATTTCCAAACTACCACAGAGCTTGCGAGGTTAATAAACAAGTGCTTTTTCCAGAAACATTTGAAGCCTGAACTGTCTGCAATTGCAGTCAGACTCTGGTGCGTTGTTGTTAGTTCTTTTGAAACGACATCAAATGTTTTCCGTTAGGAACGGTCAGCTGAGCTCGCCTCCAAAAACTCTCAGGCTTATAAAGAAAAGTTTCTTTCAGAAGATGCCACGTTTTCTGCTAACCTTGTCCCCTCTTTTCCCAACCGCGCTCTGAGCTCAGGCGTGCTACCTGCTTTGCTGCAAGGGGTCTCAAGGGAAGCACGCCGTGTCCCTGCCCTGCAGCGCGGGCAGCATGGCACTCGCAGGAGGTGCGGTTTGCAGAGCCTGCTCGGGCAGCAGTGCTGAGAGTTCACGTGGTCGTGGCTCATCGACACGGGTGGCCACTGCAGTGCTCTGGCCACGGCTGCCTCGCGCTTGCAGGTCGCTTTAACAGCCCCAACCACAGCAAGTTCTGACCTCGCGCCCTCTCCGACGGGAGCATGATCCTCCTCAGAGAGCTTCCATTTCCGTGCTCTTGGAAACCTCGCGGCTTCACGCTGGCACGTTTGAGCCAGGCTGGCAGCAGAGTGCCAAAAGAGAAGGCAGTAGGATAGTCTGTGTATGAATCGGCAGTCCCGTACAAGGCACGAGCTGGGAATGCAGCGTTGGTTGTTATGCAGAGCTTTGACCTCTCTGTTTACTGCAGGTAGCCTGCACAACACGTCTGTGTGAATTTGCAGGTTCCCTACCGTCTGCACGCAGTCTTAGTGCACGAAGGGCAAGCCAATGCCGGTCATTACTGGGCCTACATCTACGACCAGCCTCGGAAAAGCTGGCTCAAGTACAACGACATCTCGGTGACAGAATCGTCGTGGGAAGAGCTGCAGCGAGATTCCTTTGGAGGCCTGAGGAACGCCAGTGCCTACTGCCTCATGTACATAAGCGATAAGGTGTCCCGCTCTGCGGCAGGTATCGAAGCCCAAGGCACAGGTGGTTGAGACTGCTGTGTGCACCAGGCTGTCCCCTGACCCTGCATGGCCAGCGTGTCCCTTAGCTTTCCTGTGGCATAGAACTGTCCCTCCTCTGTGCAGACAAAGGCGCTGGGAGCGGCGGGAGCTGCCGTGCATTTCCACATGTCAGCAACGGTGTGTCTCTTGCAGAGGAGGATGCCGAGTGCGAGGTCGGATGGGCTGAGGAGGAAGCGGAAGCCCTGCCGCCGGAGCTGAAGCGTTACGTCCAGGAGGACAACTGGCGCCTCGAGCAGGAGGCCGAGGAGTGGGAAGAGGAGCAGTCCTGCAAGATGGCTCAGATGGAGCCCTCGCCCGCCTTGGAGCCGCGGGAGCTCTCCTCCGAGTCGGGACCAGGTGGCACTGCGTCGGGATTCGTAAACGGTGGTGGCGCCGGTAACACCTACCTGCCCCGCAGCAGCGCTGCCTGGCAGCCTCACATACAATCCTAGATATCTAGGAGAAACTGTTAGTGAAGTAGCAAAGCAGGTTGGTGGGGCCTGTGTCCTGGCAGAGGGAGAAGCTATGCAGCTACCTGTGCATGTGTTTACCTCTAGGCTTGTCACCAAGTGTGAAGAGGTGCCATTTTCACATGCATTGAAGTAGAATGAGCTCGTACCAAAAACATCAGTGTGAGAAATAGGAGGAAATGTTCAGGTGCTCGTGTCTGGGGTGGAACAGTCTCAGTCAGGAGTGCCCGGCAGTACAGGCCGTTCCCATAGAAAGGCTTCATGAGGCCGAGCGGGCGATGAGGGACGTCCTGCACCTTGGAGCAAGGAGGGGAGAGCCGCCTTGGCGAGAAGTGCTGCTCCGCATAGTGCGGCACTCGCAGAGCACCGCGTGGCAGACGGCTCCGTGTCGCCTCGTGCTCTGCGCAGCCGGGTTTGGGCTGTAAACGCACACACAAGTGCTTGGGGAGCGCCAGTCACAGCCCGAGGAGGTGTCCTGGGTGTTGGGCACGTGGGAGGAGGTGGGAGCTCTGAGCTGCTGTGTGCGGCCGCTGCGGCGCTCAGCGCGGCCCTCCCGTGTCCTCGCAGATGGGCCGGCGCGCGAGCCGGGCGCGCGCTCGCTGGCCGCCGAGCACGCCACGATCGCCAAGGAGCAGACGGCACAGGCCATCGCCAACACGGCCGACGCCTACGAGAAGAGCGGCGTGGAGGCCGCGCTCTGCGAGGTGAGGCTGCCTCGCCTTCGGAAGCACCTGCCTGTCCCACCTCTGCGCCGCCGCCTGCACCTCGCCCCGCTCGCGCTGTCCTGCGCGGAGCTTTCGCCCTTCTTACTGTCTCCTTTCCACTGCCGCAGCCCGAGGAGGCAGAGCCAGCGGAGGCCCTTCCGGGAGAAACAGCCTCCCCAGGTCAGGCAGAGGCACCGCAGGAGGCTCCCGAGACAGAGGCTGCTGCCCAAAGTAGCTCGCAGGTCTCTGAAGTGGAAATCCCCAGCGTGGGGAAGATTCTGGTTAGATCTGATGCAGATGGATATAATGAGGAGGTACCGAACCCAGCGCAGGGCTTCCTTGCTGCCTGTCATTAACCTGTAACGCACAGTTAGTTGCCCTTGAGCTTTCCTAACCTCGGGAGAGGTAGTAGCCTCTTTTCCGAAATCCTGCTGTTTTCTCAACACCTTTTCCCTCTGCAGAAATAAGGGAGGCCAGAGCAAAGCTCATAGTAATTTCAGCTCTAAATGCCGCCAGAGCGCTTAATCACTGCATCTGCATGTTGCTCCTTTAAGGGGTGTTTCTGCCGTAGCTGTATCAAACCTCCAGCTCTATGTCTTTATTTAGAAACCTCTGCTATTTTCTATTGGAGCCTTGTCCTGAGAAATGGCTGCTCAAACTTAGGCTATCCCAGCTCTAGAGTGTTTGCATGTGAATGTCCAGGTCCCCTCGAATACGTACTCGAGCAGTGGTTTACAAGCCAGTCACTTGGGTCTTTTTCACAAATGTCCCTGCCCTTCACATACTGAACGGCTGAGCTCATGACTTACATGAGGTCGTTTCCTACTGCTTGCATGATGGCAGTGTGAGGAGCGGCTCTGTGCTCTCTGTGGGATGCTTCACAAGCCTCAGAGGGGCACGCGGGGCATGTGATTAGTGCTCCCTGTGCTCTCACATACTGAGTCTGCAAAGTCTAGGCTGGGAATGACACGTCTGAGTGTTTGAGACCAATTGCATGGAGAGTGCACGTGGCAGGTGGGACTGGGGGAACATTCTCACATCACCGCTCTGCCGTACTGCACCTCTACTCATAGCATTTCCCTTGAACTTTTTCTCTTTGGACCTTCTTTTCCCTTTCCTTCACCATGCCTCTTCTTCCTCTTCTTCTGGTGTCTGTCGTGGTTCTCCTCGTGCCCGTGGCTTGGTCGTCCTGCTCTTGTGGAAGGTGCTGCTGAGCCCAGCCATGCAAGGGGTGATCTTGGCTATTGCAAAAGCCCGCCAGACCTTTGATCGCGACGGGTCTGAAGCCGGGCTTGTCAAGGTACCTCCCGTGTTTGCCACAGTTTGTCCACTGGTAGGAAAGTCTGCAGATGCCAGGCCATTGAGAACGGGCCTGTCCTGATATATCCCCAGTGTGAGGGGGACGTTTTGTGGTGCTCTTCTCCTAGCTAAAGGCTTTTGTGACCTTCCTGCTGTTCTCCTAATGAAATGCCATGTCCCTGGGCTCTCCCTCTCCGCCAGGCCTTCCACGAGGAGTACTCCAGGCTCTACCTGCTCGCCAAGGAGGCACCGACCCCTCGCAGCGATGCCCGCCTGCAGCACGTGCTCGTTTACTTGCTGCAGAATGGCGCTCCCAAGCAGGTTGTGGAGCGGACCCTTCTGGAGCAGTTTGCGGATAAAAACCTCAGCTATGACGAGAGGTTTGTGCCCTGCGTTGCAGGAGGAAGTTCCTCTCCCGACACCCACCCGGCGTCACAGGTCTGACTTTGTGCTCTCTGCTTGTGCTGAGCAGGTCGATCAGCATCATGAAGGTGGCGCGAGCTAAGCTGCAGGAAATCGGCCCCGACGACGTTGATATGGAGGAGTACAAGGTAGGGGAGTGCGTTTGAGATGCTTCGAGTCGCCGCTGCGCAGAGCGGTGCCTGGGCGAGCAGGAACGCGGTGCAGGACGGGGCAGGGGGTTCAGGAAGCAGTCTCACGGGGCTGCTGCACCTGCTGCCCGCAGTCTGTCCTTGGGAAAGCTGCACCTAAAAGTCACGGTGAATCCCGGGGAGTTCCCTGAGGCTGTGGGACGGTGTGTGCAATGGGCCGAGTTGTTTTATTTACGGCTTACCAGAGAATCTGGGGCTCCTCAGAGGGAAAGACCCTCTGTGCTCTGGCATTGAGGAGGAGCGTGACGGCCCATGCACATATTATGGGCCCAGCTGACGCTCTGCTTTCTTCCTTATGCCCCTACAGAGATGGCACGAAGACTACAGTCTGTTTCGGAAGGTCTCTGTTTACCTGCTCACAGGGCTGGAGCTGTACCAGAATAGAAAGTAGGTTATTTTTAATTGGATGTTTGGGTAAGAATAGCTACGGGCTGGAAGTAGAAGCTACTTTGGCGGTACTTCCTGCTTGGGGGCCGTGCTGGTCGATCTTGTCCCCGAGAGATGCCGTCGTCTTGACTTGCTAAGAGCCTGCGGAGCTGACCTCCTTCTGCGGCCACACTGTTATGCTGAGTTACTAGCCAGGCGCCTGACCCCGATTGTGAGGGTGTCCCCCTAGCCTCCCCCTCGGTAGAGCTGACACTCCTCTTTCCCAGCCCAGGGATGAGCTTGCAGGAATGCTTGCCATCGCCGCGGTTGCTCTTGCGCTGCGGATGGGCTGCGGCGGGATGTCCTGCTTGTTTCAAACCTTGCTGTTTCCCCCTCTGATGCTTTTGAGGCTGTGTGCTGCATGCATAGTGCATTTGATAGACAGTGGTTCCACCTAGGGAAGGTTTTTTTGAAGCTGTTTCTTTTGCACAGCAGGAACCTGCCTTCCTGGATGGGAAGAGAGCTTCTCTTGTGAGGTGGCTCTTGGAGAAGGGCTGCCAAAGTCAAGTGGGCCGAGTGACAAGAGGCCGGGCAGGGCAGGCTAGTGTTTCTGTGAGCTCAGCTCATCCCTACCACTTGCTTGCTTTTGGCAGCCTCGGGAAGCTCAGCCCTGCAGGTGTTTTCCTAAGTGTTTTCTCTTTTCTAAACTGGAAATATGGGAAGGAACTGAAAATATTGTTGTGTGCCCCTCTGCGAGCGTCCTTCCCAAGTGCAAAGTTCTGGCCGCAGGACAGAGGACAGGGCTGCCCTCATCCTGCCTCAGCTGTGCTCAAACGCTGCTTCAAAAAGCTGATGTGAGGATGCAGGGCTGGCACACTGGGAAAAGGAGCATGCTGCTATTTGATGAGGAACCGGGGTTGGTGCTGTGGCGAGGGGATGAGGTTAACCTGGCAGGGTCGATGCTGGTCAGCTGCGTTGGGACCATGTTTTCTGAGCTGATGGGAACTCCTTCCCTGCAGCTCATGACTCTGCTGTGACGCTGCCCATGCTCTTCCCGTAGGTACCAGGAGGCCCTGACCTACCTGGTCTACGCGTACCAGAGCAACAGCACGCTGCTGCTGAAGGGGCCCCGGCGAGGCGTGAGCGAGCCCCTCATCGCCCTGTACAGAAGGAAGTGCCTCCTGGTGGGTACCGCCTTGGAGGGCGTGCGAGGGGCCACATCGGCTCCCATTGCTCTGGGATTGATCCCTCGAGTGCTGCGTGCTCAGGGACGGGTCAGGTGCTGCTGAATGTGCTCGCCCGGTGTCCTTGCTTGATCAATGCCTGTCCCTTATGTCCCTGCTTGTGCAGAAGCTGAACGACGTGGCTGCATCTCTGTTTGTGAGCAGCGAGGAGGCGCGTGTGGCGGAGGGCATCAGCATCCTCAACGAGCTCATCATCCCCTGCATGCACCTCATCATCAACAACGACATCTCCAAGGAAGACCTGGATGCCATCGAGGTGATGCGAAACCGCTGGTGCTCCTACCTGGGTCGGGAGGACATGGATGGTAAGGAGTGGCTGCTGCCTCCGCGTCCCTGCGCGCTCTTCCGAGGGGTCCCGATGGGGCACACTGGGCCTTAGGCAGGAACCAGGGGACGTTTCCTTGGACTCTTGGGACCTACTTGACTGCCTGTGCTCGGGGCTGCGGGAGGTGAAGCCTGTTCCGATCAGCAGTTGAATTATGTTGTGGAGGAATTTAGCTGCTGTGTGCTCTCGAGCTGCAGAGGGATTCCTGCTCACTGAGATGTGAGAAGGTATTTTAAAAACGAGCATCCTCCGGGTGTGTCGCTTTTGCTCCGTTGCACTTGACGGAGCCTCCCGTAGATGGCAGGTGAATGCTGGCAGGTTTCACGGCGAGTGCACGGCTCTCTCCAGGCAGGAAGAGCAAGTTCTCTAACTTCTCTAGCGCGCTGGAAATACCTTCTTTTTCAAGCAGTGTTAGCCAAGAGGAAAATACTGGGAAGTGTTAGAGCCAAATTAATAAATCACAGTGAAGGGCAGATCTCCTATGAGGCTGGGGGTGTTGGAGGCCCTGGTGAACGCTTGTGTTTCCTTCAACATCAGCTGACAGCACCAGTGTCCCTCTGGGAGCGGCGGTGTCTGCGTGGTGCGGGGCCCGGTCCCATCTCGGTGGCCCCGGCACGCTCTGCACGCAGAGCGGCGCAGTGCCCGCGTGGGCAGAGGAGCCCGCGGCTCCACGCCTCGCACCACTCACTCTCGCGCTCTCCCCTCCGACAGCCGGGCTGCAGCTGAAGCTGGGCGAGCTGCTGCCGCGGCTCCTGGACTGCTCTGCGGAGGTGATCGTGCTCAAGGAGCCCCCGAAGATCCGGCCCAACTCCCCCTACGACCTGTGCAGCCGCTTCGCGGCCGTCATGGAGTCCATCCATGGCGCCGCCGCCGTGGCTGTGAAATAGAGGCACGTGGAGCACCGAGAGCCGCCGAGCCGCTCGCCAGCCTCCCCCGGTGGCACGCGGAGCCCCGCGGGTGCCGCGCGCGCTCCCACCTCTGCTGTTCTTTGTACATATGAATGAATAAAGAGAGAGGTGTTGCACTTTTAAGAGGAGACGTCGTGTGATGCAGTTGCGGCCGTGAACCACTCTCCTGGGACAACATGGGGCAGAAGTTGACGGTGCCGCCAGCCCTTTACCCCTGCCAGCCTCAGGCCAGGGCCTTTCCTGCTGCCGCTGCTCTCTAGATATTCCCACAGGCAAAATTCCTGGGCCGGCGAGGAGCAGAGCCCGAGCTGGACTTGCCTGGTGAGCGGAGCTGGTGGCTGTCACCGCTGGCAGCAGCACGTGAGGGGCCGGGGGCTCGCAGGGGTGCCGGCGCGGGCAGCTGCCCGGTGCAGCGCAGCGAAGGCCGACGCACGGCTGCCGTTTGCCTTGCACCGGGCACAGGAAACACAGCGGCCCCTTCCCCCGGGGGAGGCGACAGCAAAGAGCGGCCGGGCTGGGAGCCAGGGCCGAGCGCTCGAGCTCGTCCCCGGCACAATCGTGCCACAGTGACAGCTTACCCGTGAAAGCAAATACCCCGCGGAGGAAACTCCCCTCCTGGCTCCGAGCAAACGCCGCCTCCTGCCCTCGGGTGGATTCCTGGTGTTGGATTAGCGACGAGGGCAGCCACCAAGGCAGAATCGGCTCTTGGGTCCTTTCTCATCCCTCTGTGAAAGTTGGCTCTGTTTGAATTTCCTTTTCCAGGCAGCCCCTACCTACACGTGAACTACGACAGTTGCTTCAAGCAAGTCCTTGGAGTAAGTGCAGGAGGGGAGTCATTTTGGTAGTGCTATGCAGGTCTTATAGACGTGCAGGCGCTATGTCCCGGGGTCCCTTGTGCCTGGTGACGCTGCCCTGAGTGAGGGGTGCTCCGGGTAGGGTGCCGGGTGCCAGGGCCCCTCCAGTCTCCGCGGGTAGATGGGGCTGGGCAGGCTGCGCGTGGAGCCCTTCTGCTCTGCTGTCCTGCCCGGGTCTTCCCACTGCTGCTGCTCAGGAGTGGGTGCTGCAGCCCAAGTTTCCCCTCTGCATCGCTCCTTGGTACAGGACCCGCAGGGAAAAGGCAGCGCAGGGCTCGGGGGGGAGGTTCTCGGACGGGCTGAGCTCTGATGTTGGCAGCATGGTTTCCTAGTACAGAAATAGCCGCCGTTGGCAGAGCTCTGGCTGACTGCAGGTTGTCAGCGGCTGTCGCTCTCCATGCGGGTGTTTGCCCTGGCTCTGTGGGAGCAAGTCATTCTCCTCATGCTCTCCCAGGCGCTTTCGGATATAGGGAATCGCTCATGCCCAAGACAGCCCCGATCCCATCCCTGGGCACGCGGCGAGCGCTGCCTGGTGCCAGGCGAGGACGTCGTGGAGCAGGGAGAGCTGCTCCTCTGTCCAGGCTCCGCATCGTGTCCCCGCAGACTCCTGCGTGGCTCTGTGCAGCAGCGTGCAGCGGTGCCGCCGCTCTCATTTCTTTTGGTTTCTTGCTTTTCTTTTCCTGCTCTGGGGCCTGTGGGCCGTGTGTGAAAGCTGTCAGCGTTGCAAAGAGATCGGGGCACCCCCTGCTCTGTGGCTCTGTTTGCTCTGCTCAACCAAGAGCTGAATTCCCAGGCAATGGGTGCCACTCACTCCAAGCCATCCTCACGTGCAAGTAGCTAGGAAGGGCTCTTGATTTAGGAGAATCTGGTTACTTGGCCCGGTGCCTTTCCCCTGTTCCTGTAAGTTGCTGCCAGGAAGGAAGCAAGGAGAGGAGCTGCAAAGGTGGCGTCTAAAGAGCAGATGAAGGAGATTTGTGAGGCCCGGTGGCCTGGGCCAGGCTCGCAGGGAGGAATGTTCGGAGGCTGGAAACCTTTGCTCACCATCCGTTCGTCATCCTTCCTCCCTCCCACCCGTTTTCATGTCCCAAGGGTGTGGGTGACAAGTTACAGCCTCAGCAGAGTCGCGGCGTTTGGCGGGTTTCTCAGACCTTTAGAGGGCAGCTCACAGTGTGGATAAACCTTTGCAAAGCACGTTCCCCGGCCAAGAATGCAACCCTTCTGGCCCCTCTATTTTGCCTCGCTTGGCGCTCACAGCGAAGGACACGGCCTGAAAGAGCAGCACCGGGCGCCCCGTCTCGCCCTGCTGTGGGGGCCTCGGCGAGGAGCGCACGGCCCGGCCGCGTTGTGCAAAGCAGGGGCTGCAGAACCAGTCCGGAGCAGGAGCGCTGCAGAGCGGCCGCGCTCTGCCTCGGCTCTGAGGGGAGCTCGTGCGTCCGCGCTGCACGCGAGGGCTCCGTGCCAGGGCTGCCCTCCTGCATCAGGCCCCGGCCTGCGTCCCCATGGGGGCATCGGGCATGCGGGGAGGCAGCAGCGCCCAGGGCGGAGCTGCGGACGTCTGCTGTGTCCCGATCCCGGATATTCCCCAGCGTGGGAAGGGTCTCTCCCTGCGCACCTCTCTTTCCACTCATCAGCTTAGCGCGGGCAAAGTGCAAGTTACAAAACGTAAGTTTTCAGAGGAAAGTGACCTTTGATTCCTGAAGGAATGCTGCTTTTGGAGGGGGGCTTCCTTCCTTTTGGTCATGGGACTGTGGCTTTCAGTGCAAAGAGATTAGAAGCACCGTAAAGGGAGCTCTGGTAATGCGGGCTGGGGGAGCCCTTTCCTTCTCGCAGCATTCCCAAATGGAGTTGGTATCTCTCCCAGTTGGAGCGGAGGGTCACGGAGCAGCAAGCGAGCAGCTTTCCTTGGGAAGACGGACGAGGATGGGGGCAGAGCTGTGCAGAGGGCCCCGCAGGCCCTGCGCCTGTGCTGCGTGCACGGAGGAGTCGTGCGAGCGCCGAGCTCGCCAAAGGAGGCACCGCACGGCGTTTATGGCTTTCGAGTGTCCGTGATGAGGACATGGGGCGGGTGACCGGGCTGTTGCCACAGGCTTAGTGCCTTCGGAGCACCCTTTTTTTGTATATCGACTGTTTCCTCTCTCTGGGTGCCATCCCTTTAGATTTCCCTCTTTTCTAAGCTTTTCCATAGGAACAAAAGGAATATTCAAAATGCACCCTTGCTCCTTAAGGTGCGAACTCTTTATCCCACCTCATCCTGTCTGGTGCAACTCCATTTTCAGAGCACAAATACACAGGGCTGACAACTGAAATAATTTATTCCGAATACATCAACATGAAATGGACATTCAAGGAAGGAGCTGTTTAGTTTGGACACGGGCGTTACAGCAGTTACATTCCTGACTATTGCACATTTCTGGGGAAGCGCTCGCAGAGGGTAATCAAGGAGCGACTACATTGCAAACACAACAGCCAGAAATACAAAGTGCTCTTCGCTGCTCTACGCTCGGTAGAATGCTGGAACGCACAGGGCGCTGCCGAGCACGCGGCTGCTCCGGGCTCGGCGGGAGGAGGGAGTGGACGGGCATCCTGTCGGGAGGAGAGTCCTGGGAAGCAGTAAGTCCTCCGGCACGCGGGGCCGGGGGCGGCGGCTCTCAGATGACAAGGTCGGCGTGCTTGGGGTGCGCGGCGGGGCCCCCCGGTGCCTTCCCGGGCGGAGCGCGTGCCGGTGCCGCGGGCGCCGCAGCCGCTGCGGGCCGAGGGAGGCAACTGCTGCAGAGGAGGAGCAACCCGCCCGCCGCGAGGAAGAAGCCGGCGAACCAGCCCAGGAACGTGGCCTCCCCGAACTCCCACCTGGGCACGATGTCGGGCAGGGTTTCGTCCCAGAACTCGAGCACCGTGTTGTAGGCGACCCAGGAGACCGGCACGAGGGTCATGATCCCGGACGTGCCGAACGCCGCTCCTCCCGCCAGCAGCAGCCGCCTCTTCAGGGCAGCTTTCTCCTCGCACGGTCTCCAGCAGTCCAGCCCCAGAGCCGAGAGGACGAGCGCGAGGAAGCCCAGCCCGTTGGAGAGGCACATGAGGACCCGCGCGGCCCGCAGCTCGGGCGGCAGCGCCAGGAAGGACTCGTGCGCTTTGCACTCCATGGCGCCTTCCTCCTGGATGATGCACACCTGCCAGAGCCCCATGTTCCAGATCTCCAGCTCGTTCAAGTCCAGGTTGAGGTTCTTCCAGAGCGGCACAAAGGTGGTGACGCAGGACGAGACCCAGCCGAAGAGCGCGAGGAGCAGCGCAGCCACCTGCGCCTTGGTGCCGCAGCTCCAAGCCATGCAGGCGCTGCAGCCACGCGGAACCGCCGCCCCAGGTAAGCGCCGGCGCGCAGCCGCTTCTGCCCTCAGCGCGGCTGCGCTCGCCTGGCGCCGCTTCCCATGGAGGTGCACGAGGCGAGCGGCTCCCGCGCGAGCGCTGCGCTTTGTGCCGCGCTTTCGCAGGCGGCCGCGGGGCTCCGCGCTTATAGCTCCCATCCCTGGGTGTGGCCTCGATCATGTTCATGTCTCGTCGCCTTCGCTGCCTTTCAAAGACAGCGCGCCTGGCCAGGCAGGAAAAACTGGGTGCTGTGGCTCCGAGCGGCGCTCCACAGAGGCGGCGGTGGCCCCGGGCTGCGCTCACGCCCCTCTGCCCTCGCTGCTGCCCGCGGCACCGCGGCCGCTGCTCTGCCCTCTGCACCAGCTCCTGGGCACGCGCGGCGGGTCCCGGCTGCGCCTCGCAGGCAGTGCGAGGTGCCACGGGCTGGGGACAGGGCCAGGGGGATGTCCTGGCCCCCAGCTCCTCCTGTGGTGTTCGCAGGATGAGGACAAGTTTGCCCCAGGCGCAGGTGATGGCGTTTGCAGCCCCAACGAATGCCCGAGGGTGGCAGGGCTGCAGCCGCCCCCCTCTCCATGTGCAACAGCGTTCCGGGGGCGTTTGCACACCCCGCGGGGGCCTCTGCAGCCCCCGGGCAAGAGCCTCACGGGGAAAGCACCTCCATGTGAGCGCAGCCCCGGCCAGGGGCCTTCGTCACGTCACACAAGGGCTGCGCGTGGAGGGCACCCCACGCTGCAAGCGCCGCTGCCCGGCGAGTGCCCCTTGCAGGACGTCACTGAGCTCGGCTGCTGCACGCGGGCAGACGTTTCCCTGAGACCGGCTGGGAAGGCCCCCATGGCTCCAAAGAGCAGAGGGGCAGAGCCCAGAAGCCTCCCCGCGGCGCCCAGCTCGGTGCCGCCCGTCCCTGCAATGAGCTTTGCAGACCTCTTCCCATTAGCACTGCCCTCCATCTGTCCCTCGGTGCCCGGGGGGCACGCGGGACACTCTGGGGAGCTCGCAGCGTTTCATTTCCATGGGGAGATTAGTGCCTAATCTCTCCTTGCCTGCCATCCCTGCCATCACGAAGGATACGACAGGGATGGCTTGGGACGTTCCTGCTGCTGCTTCATCAGGGCAGTGGGGCAGGGTCAAGGTGCTGCCCCAGTGCCCAGCTTTGGGTTCAATGAGACCCTTCATGCCAGCCCCTCCGTGACCCCAGTGCGAGGATGGAGCTGCTGCAGGTTTAATGGTGACAAAGGATTTCCTGGAACGGGAACCGGGCAAAAGAGGGGAGGTCTTTCAGGGAAGAACAGAGGCGTTAGGACCTGTTTGCTTTAGCTAGAGGCAGTTTTATCTCTTGGGTACACATCCTGCTTTGTACTGCTTGGCAGCGAGCGAGGGCTGTTCCGCTGGTGCATCTTCCCTGGCACTCCTGCAGCACCAGGTCCTGTTCCTCTCCTGGTGGTGAGAGGGTCGCCCGCGTGCAGGGCGCCGGGCCCGGGGCCTTGCTCCAGCTCCCTGATACTCCCAGGAGCTTTCGGGGCCGGCCCTCAGGATCCCCGGGCAGTGAGATGACGCTGCACAAGCTGGTGCTTTGTGAGGCTGCATCGCTCTGCTCCCTGTCAGGCAGCGGTCCCCGCCAGCCCCACGGCTATTCTCAGCGTCCCCAAAAAGAGGGCATCAAACGGCTCGCGTCAGTCCTGAACTCCGACTGCCACTCCAGGCAGACAGAACTGCGCCGTGTTACTAACCTCGAGCCCCTGAAGGCTCTGCCTAAGCAGTTATTTATAGCATTTGTGCTACCTTTGCTATTTTTAACCCTCCCGCTGCAGAGAAGCCAGGTTAAATATAACCCGCACTGGACTTCGACAGAGGCGCCGCGAGACCTTGAGCAAAGAAAGCACCTGGATGCGGGGGCTGTTTTCCAGCCTCGGCCGCTGATCCTGCCCTAAAGCCAGATGCTGAGCGGGGCGTGTGACGACAGTGCGAGCGAGGAAATCCTCCCGCTCCGCAGTCGAGGTTCCCGGGGAGCCGGGAAATCCCCGCGTGCTCCCGGGGCCGAGCGGAGCAGCTGCGCACAGCCGAGCTCGCGGGCAGGCCCCGAGCAGCCCATGCTGCAGCACATGCCCATCACCCGGCCTTGGGGCGCCAGCAGGGCCACCGCCGGCTCCGTGTCCTGCCAACCGCGGCACCATCAGCCCAGTGGGACATGGCACCACGGGGCCCTTCCACAGCTCATCCCGAGCAGGTTGCAGAGGGAACCCCGCTGGCCACCCAGGCCGCTGGTGCTGAGCGAAGCGCAGCCGGGCAGAGCGGCTCGCGGGGCTCCCAGCCCATGCGCTCCTTGCCCAAGCCTTCCTGATTAAATCATCTTGAGGTAATGCAGCCTGTCATTGAGACAGATTAACGGATGACCTTCTTCTTGCGGAGCAGGATTGGAGGTTGTGCCAAGCTGCCCTCGCCTCACATAAGCTCCGCGGCGCCACCCGGGACGGGATTTGCCGGCAGAGCTGATGGGAAGATGCCCGCGGGTGCTCCGGGCTGCGCTGGGGCCGCCCGCGGGCTGCAGTAGCAACGCGGCAAGGAGCCTGGCGGCGGCCACGGCATCCAGGGATGAGGTAGGTGCCCGTGCAGGGGCTGGGCTGCCGTGGGGCATCACAGCCCTGCGGGACCATGTACGGGCACCAGGGCCGCCCTTGGCAGGGACCCGGGCCTGGGGCCGACGGGAGGGTTCTCCAGAAGGAGTGATGGATGCTCGGAGCGCGCAGGGCCAGACGCGCAGAACTCACTGCAGAGGGGCCCCTCCTGCGCACATGGAGTACGGCCGGTGCCACGTCTTCCCGCAGGGATTAGTGCTGCGGCTGCAGCGGTGCCGGGCGGGCGAGCGCGGACGCGGCAGGCGCGGAGCGGCTTCCCCAGGCCCCGCCACTGCCTTCCCCAGCAGAGGAGCAGCCCCACGGAGCAGAGAGGAGCTCCGGGAGCCAGGGCTGCTCCTCCCATGGGGAACATCCCCCGGTCCCCCGGGGCTGCGGTCCCCACAGGCCTGGCAGGTCCAGCGCAAGCGACGGAGCATCCCGCGGCGCTGCCACCGCTGCCGTGGCAGGGAGCACTCACCTCCCCGCCACCGCTGCCAGCCCAAGGAGTCTCTGCCTCGACGAACCGGCAGGACCGGCTGCCTCCGTGATGCATTAAAGGAAGTCTTCTGAACGCACAGGAGTGTGGGGTTTTCAACAGCATTCCTGCCTTTATAAAGCGTCTTTCCACTGATCTGCTGCAGCTCTTTTTGTGGGACTTATGCTCCTCCACAAGCCCATGGGCTCCCTGGCCCTCTTGCAGGTTTTCATGTTAGGAAAAGGAGACTTTGGCCCCCTCCCACTCACATGAGCCAGATGTCGTCTGGAGCTGCCACCAGTGCCCTGAGGCTGGCAGTAATTAAGGCAGATAATTATTTGCGAGACAGACAGAGCCCTGGCCCAAGTGATTACTAGGGATGACCATTGGTCATTGCCCAAGCCTGGAGAGGCAGAGACAGCAGGGCTCAGCGTGGGGACGAGGATGGCAGGACCGCCCCATGGTGGCTGCGTTTTACTTCCCAAAGCCCTTGCGTCCCCCATTAAGCCAAAATTGGCTGAATCCCTGGACGAAACGGTGTTAAAACAGGAGATGCTTTCCAAAGGGTGAGCTCCCATGGGCAGCGAGCAGCAAGGCCGTGAGCTGTGCAGCCCCGGGATCGCACGCAATGGGCACCCCAGGGCTGCCCTGCTTGCACAAGGGGGGAGTCGTGGCAGTGCAGGCAGGACGCAGCCTCCGCCAGCCCCACGGCACTCGCTGTTCTCATTTGCTCAGCCATCCGGAGCGGGGCCGCGCCAGCCTGCACACTGCACCAGCACCCACAGCTTCCCTCTCGGCATAGGCTGTGCTGAAACCAACGTGCCCATCTCGAGGGCCTCCCCGCACCATGTGCTCAGACTCCACTGAGCACATGGGGCCAAGCACTGGGGCTGCCTTCTGTCAATGGGAGTCTGCAGAAAACACAATGAAATGAAACACAAGCGCAGCAGCAAGGGGCGTCAGTGCTGAGCGCCCTGCCGAAGCCATGGCGCAGAGCTCCAGCGCTGGGCCCGTCCACGGGGGTCTACGCGGCACTTCCCAACATCCGCGCGAGCCCCCAGGCTGTGACTCAGCCCCACGCACGGAGCCGCCTTTGAGCTGACGCAGTGGGTGCCCTGCGAGCGTGAAGGCAGCCCTGGAGCTGCATTCCCGCGCACCGGGTGCCCTGCGAGCACGCGGGTCTGGGCAGCAGGTACCTGCCTCGCGCCAGCAACGCAGTTTCCTCACCAGCCCGAGCCGGAAAGTCCTGCTCCGCTTCCCAGGGAGCGCGTGGGACGCCCAGTTTCACAACAGTCCTTCCTTGCCACTCGCCTTCTGCTGTCAGGAAGAGAAAGCAGGGAAATTAACCAGAAGTATTAGTGCCCGCGGGGCAGCGCCGCGGGGTGGGAGCGTCCCGGGGACTGCGCGCGCTCCTGCAGCTGCGGAAGCGCATGGGGCCATGCGGCAGCACTGGGCACCCTTCCCACGGCCGCGTGCGCCGCCACCGCCGCCGTCACTAACGTGCTTTGTGCCCCGCACGCAGGTGCCTGGGCTGGACGGTGCGGCGAGCCCTGGGCTAGCCCGCCATGGTGCTCCCGCTCGGCAGCAGCCACATGGAGCTGTGTGCGCACGACGGCTGCGCGGAGCCGCGCGGGCGCCGCAACTCCATCCCGCCCGCGCAGACGCCCATGGCACGCCACATGCTGGCCTACCTGCCGCGGCCACCGCCCGACGCCGCCTCCTACGGCACCTTCGCGCACAAGGTAGGAGGCCCCCGCGCGCCTGCCTCGCGCCCGCCGCGCACCCGCCTCACCCGTCCGCGCTTCCTCCGCAGCCCGACGCCATGGCCGACCCGCGCGGCGCCAAGACAAGTGCCCTGATCCCCAACTACCTGCCCCGGCCGTGCGGCGCCCACGCGCCCAGCGAGCGCTCGCTGGCACAGAGCCACGGCAGCGTCGCTGGCTCCGAGGCCACCCCTCACCGGCCCAGTGTCTCCATCCATCCGGGGGAGCTGCCGCGGTACCGGCGCGCGTCGCGGCTGGAGGCAGCCCCGCGCTGGCCGCCGCGGCACGCGCTCAGCGTGCCCAACCTGCCCAGCTCACCGCGCAGCAGGACGCCCACGCGCAGCGCCGGGTCCGTGGCGGGCGCCGAGCGGGCGCCGAGCCGCCGCTGCAAGCTCATGGACGGCGAGCGGCTCCTCGGGCTCGCGAGCAAGCAGCAGCGGCAGCGCTACGTCACCAAGATGGGCAAGTGCCAGGTGAACCTGGGCCACATCCAGGAGAAGAAGCGCTTCCTCTCGGACATCTTCACCACCATCGTGGACCTCAAGTACCGCTGGTTCCTCTTTGTTTTCATGCTGTGCTACATCGCGACGTGGCTGCTCTTTGGCGTCATCTACTTCCTTGATGCATGGCTCAGGGGCGACGTGCACCACATCGGCGACCCGGAGTGGAAGGCATGCATCGAGAACGTGGACAATTTCCTTTCTGCCTTACTCTTCTCTGTGGAAAGCCAGCGGACCATCGGCTACGGCTCCCGCATGGTGACCGCCAACTGCCCCGAGGGCGTCATTCTGCTCATGGCGCAGTCCATCATTGGCTCCATGATCGATGCCCTCATGGTGGGCTGCATGTTCGTCAAGATCTCCAGGCCCAAGAAGCGCGCGCAGACCTTGATCTTCAGCAAGAACTGCGTCATCTCCCACCGGGACGAGAAGCTCTGCCTCATGTTCCGCATCGGGGACCTCCGCGACAGCCACATGGTGGACGCCAAGATACGGGCCAAACTGATCAAATCGCGGCAGACCAAGGAGGGTGAGTTCATCCCCCTGGAGCAGTCGGAGCTGAACCTGGGCTATGACACGGGTGAGGATCGGCTCTTCCTGGTGGAGCCGCAGATCATCTGCCACGTCATCAACCAGCACAGCCCCTTCTGGGAGATGTCTGCGGACGCGCTCCGCAGGGAGCAGTTCGAGATCATCATCATCCTCGAGGGCATCGTGGAGGCCACAGGTGAGTGTGGGTGGGCGGCGCGGGCGCCCGCGCCCGGCTCCTGCCCGGCTTCTCGCGTGGACCGAGCAGCCCGAGCGCCTCTCGCTGCCTTGCAGGGATGACCTGCCAGGCGCGCACGTCCTACACGGAGGACGAGATCCTGTGGGGGTACCGCTTCGAGCCGTGCATGTCGCTGGAGAAGGGCGCCTTCCGCGTGGACTACAGCCGCTTCGAGCTGACGTTCGAGGTGCAGACGCCGGTGGTGAGCGCGCGGGAGATGCAGGAGCTGCGCGAGCTGGAGCCGTCCGCACTGAGCCTCTCCTGGGAGCCGCTGCTGCCGCCGGGCGCGGGCGGGTGCCTCAGCGTGCCCAGCGTGCGTGAGGAGGGCAGCCCGGGCGCAGGGCCCGCCGCCCCGCGCCGACACGGCGGCGCCGCCGCCTAGCCCGCCCAGCCGCCCGCCACCAGTGCCATAGCCCCGGCCCCGCCGCCCGCCGGGGCTCCCTGCCACCCGCCCCGGAGATTTTGTTTTGGTTTGTTTTTGTAATGAGAACTTAAATAAAGAAAACTCAAAGGCCGCGTCGAGGTGTGGTCCCTGCAGCAGCCCCGGCCCTTGCGGCGCTGCCAGGAGGCAGCGGGCGCAGGGATAGGGTGGGAGGGCAGCTCCCCCCGCAGTGCAGATGGGGCAGGCGCCAGGGACCCCGGAGTGGGGGCACCCAGCACATGAGTGGGACCACGAGGGGCCCCAGGGAGGCGCACCACCTCCCCCATCCTCCCCATGGGACTCAGACACACCCCCCCACAACACTGATGGTCCCCAGGAGCCCCATGGCCACCCCACGGTGCAGCTGGAGACCCCAGACCCACCACACGTGCCCCTTGGTACTGCTGCCACTGGCCCTGAGCCCCACAAAGACCTGCCACCCCCTCCCAAGGGATCCCGACTGCCCCATGGCTGCGCACCCCACCCCCAGGCACCCCCATGCCCCCCCCCCCGGCACCCAAAGACCACCCCACCACACAATGGTCCCATGACCCTCATGGTGCCCATGGTACGCAGGGCGGGTTTTTTCCCTCCTCC
>PTEX01000357.1:264163-282224 GCA_003342815.1 Eudromia elegans
AGACACCTCACGTCATTGTTTCTACAGGACACCCCAGAAACAGACCCTATTAATTGTCCATACAGTACAGCACACCCCCAGATCCACCCCCTGTCCCTGCAGCTCGTCCCTGGCTCCTATACGCTTCCTTGTCTGTTCTTCTATAGACATCCCCTATGCCCCCCAATTCAGTTTTGGGGGTCCCCTCATTCAATTTTGGGGAGGCCCCCATTCAGTTTTGGGGGGCCCCACATGCCCCCCCCCCCCACGCCCGCGCTTGATGGGGCTCCTGGCGGGGTCCCCCGCGGCGCCCCCCGCTCTGGCGCCCCCTGGCGGCCCGGAGGACCGCGCCGCCCGCCATGAGTCCTCCGCGCCGCCAGGTGGCGGCACCTCGAGGGGGCGGGGTCGAGGCGGAGCTCTGGCCCTCACACGCGCTTAAAAACCGCGCCGCGGCGGCCGCTTGCGTTTCCGGCGCGCGGCGATGACGATTTCCGGTGTGGTGGCCGGCGGCGGCGGAGCGGTGAGTAGCGGTGGGGGTCACTCTGGGGCCGTGGAGGCCGCTCCGGGGTCGAGGGCCGTTTGGCGGCCGCGGGGGCTCCGGGGCCGCTCCGGGGCCGAGGGCCGTTCGGCGGCCGCGGGGGCTCCGGGGGCTCCGGGGCCGTGACGGGCTCCGGGCGCTCCCGCGTGCCGGGGGCTCCGCGGGTTGCCCCGGGGCTGCCCGCGCTCACCGCGCTGTCCGGCAGCGCGGCGCTCGCCGTCATGACCGACCGCGAGAACAACAACAACGGTGGCGGCGGCAGCGGGGCTTTCTCGGGGAACCCGTTCGCGGCACTGTTCGGCTCCGTGGCGGACGCGCGCCACTTCGCGGCCGCGCAGAAGCAGCAGCTGCGGCAGCTCGCGGGCGACGAGGCGTCCGCGAGCCAGGATGACTCGGACAACAGCGTCTCGGAGAGCCTGGACGAGTGCGACTACTCGGTGGCCGAGATCAGCCGCTCGTTCCGCTCGCAGCGCGAGCTCTGCGAGCAGCTCAACATCAACCACATGATCCAGAGGATCTTCCTCATCACCCTGGACAACAGTGAGTGCGGGGCTGCGTTCGGGGCCGGGCTCCTCGGGTGCTGGGTGCGGTTTGAGTCGCGAGGTGCCGGCGGCTGCGTGTGGCTGCTCGGGATGCGTCACGTTACCTGGGGTGTTTTGTACTGCCTTATGTGCAGCTCTTGAGTGAAGCCTGCGCAAAGTAGTGCTGCAAAATGCACAGGGGGAAGCGTCGGGGGCTGCACCAGACAGTGCTGGGGAGCACAGGGAGCAAATGGTCCTAAGCGGCCGCTCAGAGGTGCCGCCGTGGAAACTGGCCCCGCATCGCGGTTCCCTGCCGGTTGCCGTGCGCCGAGCCAGCGTCATCGGAACACGGCAGCCTGCACCTTCCCCCAGGTGACCCCAGCATGAGGAGCGGGAACGGCATCCCGGCACGCTGCGTCTACCTGGAGGAGATGGCTGCGGAGCTTGACGACCAGGACTGGCTCGACATGGAGAACGTGGAGCAGGTGCTGTGCTGCAACGACTGCACAAACATGCCCGGGGCTCTGGCAAGGGGACAAGCACCTGAGCGTGGGATCGGGCGGGCACTGACATTGCTGTTGGAGTTGCCTGCGGGGCTGAGCTCCTCATACATGTCCCGGCTTGTGCCCAGGCGCTCTTCACTCGCCTGCTACTGCCCGAGCCAGGAAACCACCTGATCCACATGACACCTGTGAGCACACAGAACCTCTCTGCGGACAGGGACGCGGGGGAGAGGCAGATCCTGCGCTACCTCTATGCCTGCTTCCAGAGAGCCAGGGAAGAGGTAGGCAGGCACTTGTGGTGAGGCAGGGAGCTACCTAAATGCTTTGCTCCACTGCCTGAGGTGGGTGGCAGGCAAGTGCATCAACAACGACCAAGAATCGCTGGCAGCAACTGCTGTGTCAAGAGGTAAGTGCGCCTTGCTCTTTGTGTGCAGATAACCAAAGTTCCAGAGAACCTGCTGCCCTTTGCTGTGCGCTGCCGAAATCTAACCGTGTCCAACACGCGCACTGTTCTTCTCACACCGGAGATTTACATCAACCAGAATGTGTACGAACAGCTCGTTGACTTGATGCTGGAGGCCCTCAGAGGTGCACGTAAGTAGGACTTAATTTAATTAATGTGATAAGTTATCCAGCAGTAGGGACAGTTTGCAAAGATGACTGGTAATGTTGTTGGATTTTCCTACTCCAACTGATTTTCTATAACTATTGTATTTAGCACACTGATATCTGAGTTTTTTTGTCTAGACGACAGTGAAATCAGTTGTCTGTATTGAGGAAAACATGACCCTAAAGGCTAAGGGAAACGTGGTGTTTGCAGAGCTACTCTGGAAACCTGTGGGCTCACTGTAGATGCAATAGGTTCCTGTTTTACTTCTTGACTGTAACTTGTAAGATCTTAAGTACAAGCTTGCAAGAAGGATGTTAAGACTGAGGTGAAGATTTGGCTTCTGTCACTCTTTTTTTTTTTCTCTTTTTAGAAAGGGGCTGGGGGAGAGAACTCTGCTATGCTAGTCTTCTTTCTCTTGCTAGATTTTGAAGACATGACTGAGTTTCTGGAGGAGGTCATAGAAGCCCTGACACTGGATGAGGAAGTGCGTACATTTGGGGAGGTCATGATTCCAGTGTTTGACATTTTACTGGGCAGAATCAAAGACCTGGACCTTTGCCAGATCCTGCTGTACACTTACCTGGACATGCTTCTCTATTTCACCAAGCAAAAGGATATAGCGAAGGTAGGTGTCTCACCATGTTGGAGAACTTTTGGTCTTTTTATTTGTGACGAGGGGAATTGGAACAGTTGCGGTAGTGCTGCCTGAGTATGGTTTGCTTCTCGAGCATCTCCCTGATGGGTGAGAAGGGGAGGAGGGGAGACACAGTCTGCAGGGGTGCCAGGAGCATGGGTGTCAGTCTCCTTGCAGGCTGGCATTTCTCCGGCGCAAGTAAACATATGTGCTCTGTAGCCAGAAGGCCTCCTGCAGGGGGGCATTGATTCACCCTATTCCCTTTGGGTGAAAGCTGAGGTAAACAGTGATGACTTGCTGCCTGCTTTCTCCTCTCAGTTTCTCAGCCTAGCCCCAAAACCATAGGTGTGTTTTTTGAGATCTTTATGTAATCATCAGCATGTGCATTGTCTGTGCTCTGCAGGTGTTTGCAGACTATATTCAGCCCAAGGATCCTAATAATGGGCAGATGTACCAGAAGACTCTGTTAGGTGCCATTTTAAATATCTCCTGCTTGTTAAAGACTCCTGGTGTAGTAGAGAACCACGGATATTTTTTGAATCCATCCCGATCTAGCCCCCAAGAGATCAAAGTTCAGGAGTCCAACATCCATCAGGTGGGTAGTAGTAGAGCTTCCTAATGTGCTTTATTGTTCTCTCTCCTTGGATGTTAAAATAACAACATTTCTCCTGAAATCAAGTCTGCTAACTAGGGCTCTTTTCATAGTCTGGCTTGTGGCTAAGCATGTTGCAGCACTGCTTTGAGATGGAGATTCTCTGTCCCTAAAATAAGAGTAGTGTTGCCAGGCCCTGTACTGATTGAGGGTTTGAGGCTGCTGTGTGAAAGGTGCTGCTTAAAATTAGCTTGGAGTTTGTCATGGTAGTAGCAGCTTCCTGAGATTTCCAAAAAAAGACCCAGCTGCTCATAGAACAATTACCTGCCCCCACCAAAGCTTAAGAGGATATTGGTATGTGAGAGGTGTCTGCATCACGTGGTAATGGCTGCACAACTGTCCCGTAATGAGCCTGCAAGCAGAGAAAGGTACTAGCAATATATCCTTCTTAATTATGGTAGGAAGTAATTTCTCTCTCTAGGTGGGTGATGCTAGGAGGCCTTTACAGAATATTTTCCAAGTTAAGAAGCATTGCAAAATAGCAAATAATATCATTCTCTAGGGGAGTAAACTCACGTGCAAAAGTTTGTCCTATGGAATTGGGTTCTTAGGCATATTTGAAGCTCATTCTTTATGCCCAAAACACATAAGTAATTTTGGTTTTGCTCCCCTATGGAAATAGCTTGCTCTTTCCTGACTCTGTGAGTGTGGCTCCCTGTGTTCTTAGCTGGCCTTGGGATTTAACCTGTTCACCGCAGGTGACTTAGAGCTGTCCTGGCCATGAATTGCTTTGAAAATCCTGCACTTCAGCACTAGGATGCAGTCTGGACTTAATCCGTCTCTGAAAGCACTGATGTCTTAAGTGACAGAACAGATAGATGGAGCTATCGTCAAAAACAGCTGTTTCTTCCACCTTTTCCTCTAACAGTTTATGGCCCAGTTCCATGAGAAGATCTACCAGCTGCTAAAGAACCTGCTGCAGTTGTCTCCGGAGACCAAGCACAGGATTCTGTCCTGGCTGGGAAACTGCCTCCACGCTAATGCAGGCCGCACCAAAATTTGGGCAAATCAGATGCCAGAGATCTTCTTCCAGATGTATGCCTCCGATGCCTTCTTCCTGAACTTGGGAGCTGCGCTGCTGAAATTGTGCCAGCCCTTCTGCAAACCCAAGTCTCCCAGGCTGCTTACCTTTAACCCTACTTACTGTGCCCTGAAGGAGCTCAATGAAGAGGAGAGGAGGATTAAGAATGTGCACATGAAAGGTATGCAGGAAACAAGCGGTGGCACCTCACCAGGGGATATCTTTGGCCCCCTCTTCCATTTCTTCCCTCTCCCAGTAGTGCATTCTCACTGTGTGCATATACCTGCAAAGGAACAGGTAACTTGGGAGGAGCTAAGGCAAAGCTAAGAAGAAATAAACGAGCAGCCTCAGTAGTTCCAGGATCAGCAGCAGCAGTAACTGCATGTTAACAGCAGAACCTGAGCTCCCCTCAGTCCTCCTGTTGCTCATCCTTCCAGTTAGCACTTAATGAAGTGCTGCTTTTAATTTTAGGTTTGGAGAAGGAAACTTGTTTGATACCTGCTGTGACAGAGCAAGAGCCAGAGTTTGCAAACAGCTACAATCTGGTAACAGAAAACCTTGTCCTCACGCAATACACGCTTCACCTAGGATTTCATAGGTAACTATTCTGTAGCTATGTCACTCTGCTTCTAATGAGCTCGCCTCTGAGAGGGGTTAAAACATGATTGCAACGTGCAGAGCGTGAGAGAACTAAAGCCTGGGTTCAGATAATTATCTGATGTTCTCAAGGTGAATACTCAGGCTGTTTATTCTTGGTGCTCTTTCACTTCCACGCATGGCTATTGAAATAGCTAAAAATATCCAGAGCTGTATAGTCTCCCGTGTTTTCCCAGGAGCTTGGGTGCTGGATTGCCTGAGTTCTTCAGCCTCTGCATTCTGTCCTCGGCGGGGAAGGTGCCTTGTCTTGCTTAAAGGCTAGAAAGCATCTCGGGGGGCTAAATGCTGGCCCTGCGTGGCTGTTTGCAGTGCCCAGTGACTGGCTGTTATTTTCAGCAGCCATGCAAAGTAGCTCCCTGTTTCCAAGAAAAAGTGTGTCCAGAAAATTACTTCCTAGCCCCGCTCTGCAAGTCGTTGCCTGGATACTATGAGGTCACCACTGATCCAAGTGTAGGCCCTTTCTGGTTTATAATCTAAATATAGAAATAGAGGGAAAAGTTATGCAAGTGGCTTGTTGCTGGGAGACTGCAAGTGCCACCTCACTGGCCACTCTGGAGCAGATGGAATCCCTGACCTGGGCAATCTAGAAGGCTTGCCGCTGTGCGGGCTATGCATGCCAACCTCTGAAGTACTTCATGGGAGTAGCTGCCTTGGAGACTTCTTGTGCCGAGTCTCCACTTCTTCGGGTGGCTATAGCCGCCTCCCAGGCCCTGGTGTGCACTTTGGCAAAGGCTTTTCTTGCTGGCCCCCAAAACAGACTAGTCACAAGAAGGATGTTGGGAATAGCAGAGGAATCTGAGGGTGCCAGCTACCACTTTGGAGGGGAGCGAGGCATCTGCTGGAGCTGACCCCAGGCGAAGCTCTGCTCTGCTAGTGTGCGCTAGTGTGTTGCTGAGTGAGGCGACCTCACTCAGCTTACTCAGCTCTTACTTGCTCTCCTCCTTGCCTTCTTGGTAGGCTGCATGACCAGATGGTAAAGATCAACCAAAGTCTTCACCGCCTGCAAGTGGCATGGCGAGAGGCACAGCAGAGCTCGAGCCCTGCTGCTGACAGTCTCAGGGAGCAGTTTGAACGCCTCATGACCATCTATCTGTCCACAAAGACGGCGATGACTGAGCCACAGATGCTGCAGAACTGCCTCAATCTGCAGGTGTCCATGGCTGTTCTCCTGGTGCAGCTGGCCATTGGAAACCAGGGCACTGAGCCTCTCGAGCTGGCGTTCCCGCTGCCGGCAGTGGAGAGCAGCGCGCTGGCTCACGTACCAGGTGAAGCGCACTGGCTGCCTGCGTGATGCTCTTCGTGCCCACGGCACATCAGGGTCCAAGGGCTGAGTACTACCTTAGGATACCTGGACCAAGTGTCCTTTGAGCCCATGTAGCCATATTCCTTAGCATGTTTTTTCCTCTCAATTTGTGTCACGTTCTCCTTGTGCTCTCAGCCACATGGGAGTTCCCTTCCCTTGTGCTTTTCCATTTCGCAGTGCCTGTTATCAGCAGGCAGCTGTCGAGTTTCACCCTTAAGTAACTACCTCTGAGACTGATGAGGAAAATCCATTGCCTTGTACAATTTATCGGGTTGGGCATTGTTCAAGTTTGGAGTTTTCTAGTACCAAGTATTAAGTCTAGAAACTAGAGTTGGAATGTGGATTGGGGGTGTGCAAGTGTACAAGGACAGCTAGAAAACAGGCTGAAGGATACTCTGCCTCCTGCACCAGAATAATACGTGATCTCTGTTTAGAGTTTTTTGCCGATAACTTGGGCGACTTCTTCATTTTTCTGCGTCGTTTTGCTGATGACATCTTGGAGACTTCTGCGGATTCTCTGGAGCATGTCCTTCACTTTGTCACTGTTTTCATGGGGGACGTAGAGAGGTACGTACAGCTCTGCATCAGCTTTTTACGGTTGCTTGTTAGGCCCTGCAATGGGAGGAAGCTGGAGGAGGTTGCCAGAGGGGTCTTCAGCTGGGCTTTACATCCTTGCTTAGGCTAACCAAGCAGAGCTGGGTGGACACCAACAATGACAAGTGTGTGGCTGTTGGCAGTGCAGTAGCTGCTGCTCACTGATCTGCTCTGCATTGCAGCCCCTTTTCATAGGGAACCACATCTCTAAATGTTCAGAAAGTTTAACGCCCCTCTTGTGAGGGAAGTTGTTTCTGCATTTTAGAGTTATCCTGGCAGTCTCCTCTCTCAAGAATGTGTGTGTGTGTCTGATGGCTGCAGGAGTGTGCAGCAGGTTGAAGTCTGTACCTAATGTGAAAATCTCCTTGTTCTGCCACCTGCCGTGGTGTTTTACAAGAGGAAAAACACAAGTATTCTGTAGAACATTTTTTTCCTCTTCATACTGCTTGTGATTATTTAGCTGTGGATTAGGAATTTTACTTAAAAATAAGCATAGCAATTTTACTTACAAAAGCAGATTTTGAAAGGGTTTCTCGTCCTTTGGTAATTCAGTAATAGCCTTGCTTGCAAGGGTCAGTCTGAAAAAGAATCAGGAACAGCTTTGTTTTCCAAGAAGAAAATCATATTGATTCTTAGGAGTAAGTTAAGACATCTGTAAAACATTGCTGCTGGGGCTCTGTTAAACAGCTTCCTTTTTCTAAGAAGTACCTACAATTCCCAATCAAGTCAGAGGGAGCTGTAGTTCCACAATACGCTGAAAATAAGGCGTTCTGCACAGCAGCCCCTCTGCATCTTTCCTTTTGTGCTTCTCTCTGATGTGAGGGACTCTCTTGTTAGAGCTGTGTGTTTTGCTAGTAGCTAGAGGATGTTTTTGCAATGGAATTTTGAGTATGAGCTCTGCTACGGTGACAAAGCCCTGACCAAAACTGATTAGGGGGTCTTGATCTTTTTGCTAAGACCCCTTTGCAAACACTAAATTTCCATTGGTCTTGTGTTGGTATTTGTAATGGAAATACATTGAGCTCAAAGAAGGGTAGGAGCAGGTGGAGCATCCTATTACTGAGGTGCTATTTGCAGCTGTGTTGTTCGCATGTACCTGCACTGGCTTGGAAGGTGCAGGTCCTAGTCTTCTCTGACAGTGACCTGCAGCAGGGGCCTGGGAGGCATGTTCAGCCTAGGCCCAACCTCTGCGGCGTGGAGGAGACTTTAATGCTATGGCCTTGTCTGGTGCTTGCTGCGTCCCAGGGAGCCTGCTTGACAGCCAAAGTCCTTTGGCTGCCTTGCAGAATAAAGAGGAGCAAATTGTTGGGCAACCGAGAAAAGAGCTGGGGTGGCAGAGGCAGCTTTAGTCAGAAAAGCTACTGTTGACAAGCCAGAGTGCCAGGCTAGTGGCACACATTGCCATTCCTGGAGGGAGGGAAGCAAGAGCGGTAAAACTCTTGGGCCTGTCTGCCTGGGATGTAAGCGCCCGTGCTGACTGAAGGCACCTTCCCTGTGGCTACACTCTGCAGAGCAGGCAGGTGAATCCCTGAGGCACCCACAGGTGCTGGGCCACTCCTGCACGCATAGGCAGGCAGGGCTCCTGGGTCGAGGCGTCTCAACTAGGCTGCCCTGGTGCCTCAGGCCCCACTGGATCTGTTTGCCTCTTCCATTGTGCAGAATGAAAAACCCTCACCTGCGAGCCAAGCTGGCGGAGGTGCTGGAAGCTGTGATGCCTCACTTAGACCAGGCCCCCAATCCACTTGTCTCTAGTGTGTTTCATCGCAAGCGCGTGTTCTGCTCGTACCAAAATGCTGCCCACCTGGCCGAGGCTCTCATCAAGGTTTTTGTGGACATCGAGTTCACAGGTGAGCGTGGGGGGGCTTGCCTTCCCCCTGGCCTTTTTCTGAAGGCCTTGTGGCAGTCTCCCAGCATGTTGCTGAGCAAAGGCAGAGTTAATCCCTGCCTCTGCCCACTGCTGAGTGGAGATGCTCTTGGGCTTACACCTAGGTGACCCACATCAGTTTGAGCAGAAATTTAACTACCGCCGTCCGATGTACCCCATCCTGAGGTACATGTGGGGCACCGATTCATATCGGCAGAGCATAAAGGTAAGGCAGGAGCTGCACTTGCAGCCATGCTGTGTGCTTTCTGGAGTGGTCTGCTTTGTTTGCACTGTGACACAACATAAGTGCTTTTTACTTGTTACTCATAGGTTTTGGCTGACTACGCCTCGGAGAACCTCGAGGCCATGAATCCCCCACTCTTCCTGCGCTTCCTTAACTTGCTCATGAACGATGCTATTTTCCTGTTGGATGAAGCAATACAGGTAGTGTTCAGTAAATATGCTGGCGGCGGCATGTAAGAAGGGGGTTTCCTTCACTCAGATGGGTAGTTCCCATATGTATCATTATCCCTAGAAAAATGTCAACTTGTCACTTAGATGAGCTGGCTTCTTAGTCTTAAGTGATTCAAGGCTGGAGGGGCAAATGCCCCAAGAGAAGGGGTTCAGGCCAAAGAATGTTGAGGTCTGGAACCAGAGCATACTCAAGAGCACTTTCCATTCTCAGTGACCTGGCAGCCACTGTAGAGCAAAGGGCACAAGAGGCCAGGCCGTGTTGTAAAGAATGAAGGAGAGTGGCAGGGAAATGTGCCTGTTGCTAACCCGGACAACATGGGGCTTAAAACAAGTTCTGCAGTCTCTGTGATTACCGCATCCTCTGGAGGGAGGGCCAAGGACTCCCTGCTCCTAACAAAGGTCCCCTTTGTTTCTAGACAGTGTTTTCCCTTGGGTTTACAGAGATGTCAGTTCTAGCTGAACTTGTGTCCCTGGTGAGCGATGGCTGTCTCGCCACACCCTGCAGAGCTGCTGGTTGCTGCTGGAAGGATTTTTGGGTGGAAGTGGCATTTCTTCATGCTAGAAGTGCCTGCCTGCAGACTGCCAGACAGGGCAAGTGATGTGGATATGGCCCAGCTGTTCTGGAGCAGACTTTCTAATGTTTGTCTAAATGCTAGCTTTGTGTTAGCTAACCATGTGTGACAACATGAGAGGCTTTCCAAAGTTCTGTGGCTCCTCCTTTCTGCCCCGCCTCCCCTGGGGCTGCAGCAAGGCTGGGAAGTCGCGCAGGGCAGGCAGCAGCAGACACTAACTCATGTACCTGCATCTGAGGGGAGCACTTGGCAGAGCTGCCGCTTCCACATGCTGCCCCATTGTGTCTTTGCAGTACCTGAGTAAGATTAAAGTTCAGCAGATAGAGAAGGATCGTGGCGAATGGGACAGCCTGTCCCAGGAGGCCCGTCGAGAGAAGGAGTCCAGCCTGCAGATGTTCGGGCAGCTGGCTCGCTTTCACAACATCATGTCCAATGAAACCATCGGCACTCTGGCCTTCCTGACATCAGGTACGGAGGGCAAGTCTCCCCGGGGGCTGCAGAGCGCCTTAGCCTGGGAATGGGAGGAGGATCCCTTTGGTTTAAGGCTCTCCCAGGGCTGAGTTATTGTGAAGCTCAGGGGACTATTGGTTTCTGTTGCAGAAATTAAGTCCTTGTTTGTGCATCCTTTTCTTGCTGAGCGCATCATCTCCATGCTAAACTATTTTCTGCAACACCTGGTTGGCCCTAAAATGGGAGCCTTGAAAGTCAAGGATTTCAGCGAGTTTGACTTCAAACCGCAGCAGCTCGTGTCTGACATCTGTACGATCTACCTAAATCTGGGGTATGTGACAAGTGAGAGGGATGGCAGGAGATCCTCCTGGAGAGGAGTGGCCTCCGGGTGCTTGAGCTTTAGCACTCTGAGGTGCTACAGAGACTTTGTTGTAGTCTGGACATGGGTGATGTTTGGAGTGACACTGACACCTGGTTTAGTTTTGTCTGTGACTTGCTGTGCATGGCAAGGTCTCCACGAGGCTGAGAACTGCCACTGTATTCGTGTGAACTCCCGCTGTACTCCCTGTCGGGGATGGGAGTGTCTGTTCTGGGGAGCTTTTTAACTGAAAAATTACCTAGGAAAGTCACCTGCAGCCCTTCTAGCAGGAATGCAATTCAAGCATGGTCATAGGGAAACTTAAACCCTAGGAAAACAGGCTCAATTTCAGGTCAAGCTTCTCTCTGGTTGCCCCATCTCAGTTTTTTGCTATAGTCAGTCAGCTGTGTGGACAGTGTTCTGCAGCTGTCTAAATGAGTACCCTTGCTCTCTTGTAACTTGTGCTGCAGAGACGAAGACAACTTCTGTGCCACCGTGCCCAAGGACGGCCGTTCCTACTCACCGACGCTCTTTGCCCAGACCGTGAGGGTTCTGAAGAAGATCAATAAGCCTGGCAACATGATAGTGGCTTTCAGCAACCTGGCCGAGAGGATCAAGGTAAGAAGTAGAGCAAATTGATCAAAAAAGGAAAAAAGTAGGTGTGTCTATAAATATAGGTGTCTTGTTCCCTTGAGTTACCACAGCAGAGATGCTGTGAGGCTGGAATCCTGGGGACGGCTGCTTTGTCCCAGGTGCCCCACTGGCAAGGCAGAAGGCCCCTCTCGACACACAACTGTTAATGTTTTAACCTGCAGCTCCTGCAGTACCTGCAGGTGCTTGAACATGTTGTGATGTTTCTAGGTTCCAGTGAAAGGTTTTTTCAGTCCCGGTGCTCTCTTGCCTCTAGCTGTGAGCAAAATGGACTGGTGGAGTATGTGAGGCTCTGCCCTGTAAAGCTCTAGGTGCTTTGGAAAGGGCTGGAGCAGCTCCTGGGGAAGCCATTGTTCAGAAGTTCTGTGTGCCTGTCAGTCTCTCGCAGACCGACAGCAGCAGGAAGAGGAGACGTACGCGGATGCGTGTGACGAGTTTCTGGACCCGATTATGAGCACTCTGATGTCGGACCCAGTCGTGCTGCCGTCATCTCGTGTCACTGTGGACAGGTCGACCATAGCCAGGCACCTGCTCAGGTATGCAAGGCAGCCCCTTCTGCTCGTGCTCTGTGTAAGCCTCCTTCACTGACCCACTGCTGCTCTTCCTGGCAAACGCTGCCACTTCCCTGAACTGGCAGCTTGGCACTGGGGGCAGAGCGCGCACAGGCAAGTGGCCTCCCTCATTCCCACATTATCCAGTGACTCTGGAATGCAGGACATGAGTGTAGCTGTCCATCTTGTCCAGAATGACTGCATGTTTTCCTCTATTATATGTATGACAATTCCTCATTCATCCGTATTTTATTGGACTGTTAGAAGGAGGCGAGTTGAAAGGAGATGCCTCCAAGTTACATTTTTTTTGTGTTGGACTTGAATTATCCAATTACATTAACATCTGTCGGTGTCATAGCAGAGCAAATCCGCTGCCCTTAAGAGCATGAAGGTCATGCTGATCCTTCCTGCTTCCCTTTCCTGTTTCTTCCAGAAGAAGACCTGTCAGAAAACTAATCTCCTTTTTACTTTTTCAGTGACCAGACGGATCCTTTTAATCGGAGTCCCCTCACTATGGACCAGATTAGACCAAACACAGAGCTTAAAGAAAAGATCCAGCAGTGGCTTGCAGAGAGGAAGAAGCAGAAGGAGGAGCTAGAGGACAGGCTGAACTGATGAAGAGAATTCTCCATCTCCAGACACACAATCATCCACAAGAGAAATGCCTTGCAGGGGGTGGTGGCTGGCACCCGGAGCATCTGTGGAACCTGCCACTTCCAGCCAGAATGCTTTTGTTAGTGCAGTGCCACCATGCCTGAAATCTCTCCTTGGACCTTCCCTTCTCTTCCTTCTTTCGACTTTCCTTTCAAGACTTCCTGTTTAATATTAGAAAATTCCACTGTACTACAGCTTTACGCTTCTTTTGATTGTCTCTGTATTCTGATTGAGTTGGCTGCTTCTAAGGACTGCCATCCTCAGTGATACCAGTGATACCAAAAGCCTTCCTCGCAGTCAGTTGCTGCTCTTTGCTCCCACATTGTTTAAACCTGCAGTCCCATGTTCAGTGTGAAAACAAGGTCTGTGATGCACAGCAGTGCCTGGGTGCAGGTGCTGGTGAGGAGTGATGGGTCGGTGCCTTTGTCCGTGTAGCTGGGTTTGGCTGTGGGGTGCTCCCCGGCAGGTGGGCGCGGTGTAGAGTGGAGCGGTGCGGACTCCCGCAGGGGCTGTGGGCGCGCGGCGGAGGGAGGCGCTGCTGCTGGAGAAGTCCTTTTGTCTCGGCTTCCAGGGAGAGCGAGGCTGCCGCCCCGCCACCGCAGGAGCGCTGTGCAGCCGCCCGCCCGCCCGCCTCGCTGCCCGGCCCCCGCGGGGGCGGGTCTCGAACCCGCGGCGCGCGCTCCCGGCGGCGCCTGCGCGGCGGGGCGGGGCGGCGCCTGCGCGGCGCGGGGGTGACTTTGCGGCCCCGGCGGCGGCGCGGTTTGCTTCGCTTCGCCGCGCTCTGCTCCGGTTCGGCCGCCATGGCGCAGGCCGCGCAGAGGCTGCTGCAGCGCGTCGCCACGCAGGGCCCGCAGCTCGTGTCCGGTGAGCGGGGCGGCGCGGGGCGGGGAGGAGGCCGGGCCGGGCCGCGCCGCGCCGCACTGAGCCCTGCTGAGCCCCGCGCCGCTCTGCTCTCTCCGCAGCGGCGCTCGCCTACTCGCGACCGCGCCTGGCCACCTTCTGGTCCTACGCCAGGGTGGAGCTGGCGCCGCCGACGCCCGCCGAGGTCCCCAAGGCCATCGACAGCATGAGAGCCCTGGTGCGTGGCTTCCAGGCGGGCCGCCTGGGGCAGCTCACCGTGCGGGTAAGTCCGGCAGGCCTCGTGCCACTCGCGCCACTGCTTTTACCCGCAGTCACCTCCACCGCCCGGCTGGGCCCCAGGCAGGGGCTCAGTACTGCTTTCCGTAGCTTGGAAGTTGCAGCTTGCCCCGGCACATGTGGTGCCACCACAGCAAAGTCCCTGCGTGTGCAGCGCTCCTCCCAGCAGAGCCGCCGGCCTCCCCTGCTCCCTGTGACACCGATTCCCCAGGCAGGCGGTGGCAGGTTCTGAAGCCAGGCGTCTGTGCCGATGCTGCAGCTAAGGCTGTGGAGGAGCCTTTTGCTTGGCGATAGGCTTCCGAACATTCAAAAGTTCTTTCTGGGTTAGCTGAGGAACGGAGCGGTTCTAGCACCTCTTCAGTTAAACCCCCGATGGCACATCTGACTTCTGCTTAAACCCTCACCTCGTGCATTGAGTGATTGCTTTGCTAACCATACGTGGAGCTTGGTCAGAAGAGCAGGAAGAAGCCATCGCAGCAGCACAGGCTCTCACCTGCCATGTTTTGTCTTTCAGGAAGCCCTGAGGAACGGTTTGGTGGCCACAGAAGTGCTCATGTGGTTTTACATCGGTGAGATCATAGGCAAAGGTGGCCTCATTGGATACAACGTTTGAAGAGCGTGCTCGATAGTCCCATGTTTTCTTCCTCCTGCCCCCCATCTGTAAGAGTATCTAAGAAAATAAAAGCGGGAACTGACCCAGAATTGTGCTGGTCTTTTTGTGGCGTGTGGGACGTGAGCCTGTCCCCAGCCTGCCCATGATGGAGACAAGCTCTGCCAAGGTGCCACTGCCTGAAGCCGGTCCCTGCTGTATGCCGGCCTGTGCAGGGACTCTGACCCGCTTCCGCTGCAGAATTCCTGTGAAACGGGAATCTGCCAAGCAGTAGCAGACCTGCCTTTGGTAGAACCTCAGGTTCTTACTTCTGTTCTACTTCTTGGTACATCTGTACCTGTTTCAGTGTGTGATCTGCTTCAGTGTTATAGGAGCACTGAGCCTATGAATTCTCAATTCACAGTATAAATGCTTTGGTTTGTTCCTGGCGTTCACTTAATGGTCACTATAGCGGGAACCAAAAAGAAATCCTTGTGTTCTCAGCTATGACAAAGTACCTTGGCACTGGAGTTCCTGAGTTACTGTGTGTTGTAGAGCATTATCGCACCCTACTCTGCTGCTCTGAGGAGGAATTTGCTGCGTGGAGGTCCTAGAAGGTAAGCAGGACTAGATGTGTTTGTTACCTTAAATTGAAAGCTGTGAACAGTATTGGCTCTCTAGCAGTTCCCAGGCATGTGCACTTGCTGTGGAGGGATCTACAAAAACCTGGTTCTGATAAACTGTGCTGTAGCACAATCACTTTCAAGACTTTTCGGGAGAAAAAAAAGGTATTTATGAATTAATATGCTGCAGTCGTCTAAGGAAGGTTCAGGCACCAAAAAAAAAAATCAAATCCACCTTCCGCCAAAGTAAAGATTGAGCACACTTTGCCTTGCAGCTCCTCTGCAAAGGAGTATGGGCTGGGCTTGCTGATGGCACCTGGGCTTGCTCTGTGCTGAGCAGACAACGCTGACCTAAACGCACTCCACTAGAAGAGGGCAACCAGGAAGCTCCACCACCTGCCCTCTGCGAAGAACTTTTCACCTAGTGAGGTGCTGCCTCGTGCTCGCTGACGAGGGGATGCGCAAAGCCAGCCATGCGCTCTAGATGCCTGACTGTCCTGGGCCTACTATATGCCACAGCTGGTGCTGTGCAGGCCCTGCTGCCCCTTGTGAAGGGTTTTCTGAGCTGTTGCCATCCCTCTTGGCTTCTCTGTTGATTCTGTGCATCTTGTGCTCAGCTTCTTGGTGAACATCTTTGCCCCAGGCTCGGCTGTGCGGTGTGACTCCCCAAATCCCTTGGTGGACTGTGCTAGCAGCACAGGGATTGATTTTGCCCTCGCTGCAAGAGCATGGGAGAGCTCCTGATCTCTTGACAGAGGCTATGCAGGTGAGGCCATGAGCTTTACTGGCCGTGTAAGCAGGTTGCTGTTGGCAAGTGGAAGACACCACACTTCAGATCAGTGCTTGTGCTGCAGGATTTGCTTTTTCACTACCCCTGGCAGGCACTGTGCTGTCTGCAGTGGGGGAGAGCGCAACTTACTGACAGAATTCCCTGTCCGCAGAGCGCCGTGCCAGACTCCCAGCCGTGCCCAGCGTCTCAACCATTTCCTCTTTCTTGCAGAGGTGCAGCTGCCTGTTTCCTTCTGTTGGTATGTAGAGCCAGTAAGTAAACAACATGCAGTGGGTCTCTGCCTGCTCTCCTATGGACTTTGCTATCACATGGGTCAGGGATGGGAGCATGGGCAGCACGTACCTGTGTCCACCTAGAGTCCCCACAGGATTCTCCACATAAAATGCCTTTCTTTTACAGGGAGAGGTTCCTGATGCAGGTGATGGGGATTGGTGGGGAGGAGGCCCTCTGAGGAAGTGTAGCACATGGGGGTAGGTGCTCTGCTTTCCCCAGGAGCTGAGATTTGTAGGAATATACGTGCAGGCTGAGACTGCGATGCGGGCCACACGTCTGCAGCACGCAGAGTGGTCAAACTCCATTCATTTGGAACACTGAACCTGAGCAGGAATGTATGAGAGAGCTTGGAAACACTTCAGAGACATGGAACCTGCCTGGTTTAAATAAATCGTTTTCTGTTTATCAGAGTCCTGCTGAGAAAGCATCCGGGTCACGCTCCCAAAGCACAACGCCAGGCACGCACCAAGTGTGTTGTAAGCAGACACTATGCCTGTAAAACAAATGGGCCACATGAACTTTCGTGTTTAACATCACAGCTTCTGCTTGTTTGTTTTTGTAATTTGCAATAAATAAATAAAAATGCCTTGGCACACTTTTTTCCTCCTTCAATTGACAATGGAACTTTTTTTTTTTTTTAAAAAAAAAGGGCACTTTATGCCCCCCAAATGTAGCGTTTCCTAATAGCTGATATTCATGTATTTGCTTTTCTTTTGTCTTTAGGAACAAGGCAGGTGTGTTTTGGGACTTAGCCCTGCTCTTGCTCCACTGTACGGCCGGGAGAGGATTCTGTGTTGAGATGCCAAGGATCAAGGAGAGCTTCTTATGGAGGGTGAGCTACTCTGCTGCTGCTACCTGCTCCATGGAGATGGCACCTGCTTGGCCACAGAACCAACTGCCAAACCAGCCCCTTCTCCCAGGGAAGGGTTGTGGGGAAGCAGAGAGGCGTTTAGATGGGAAGGGCCATGGAAGTCCCCTCCACTACCAGGTATCGTTTTCCTCCTACCTGTACTCTGGGGCCACTCTATTTTCTTCTGTTTAGGGCTCATTCCTGAGCAAGGCCGCAGTGTTTCCTCAGGCGGATGGTGTTGAGGGGCTCTGTGCAGGGGGAGTGTCTGGTCACAGGGCCTTTCTGTCACAGCCTGGGGGGGCATAGGGCACCCTGTCCAAACGTGCCTCTGTGTGTGTGTGTGCAGAGGGTCCCTGTCACTGGTCTGGGGGTGCCATCTAACCACGCTGGGGAGTTGTCTCTCTCTCTCTCTGTGTGTGTGTGTGTGTGTGTGTGTGTGTGTATGTTGTCACAGGCACGGGGATGGCGGCACGAGGAGGCGGCGGCAGCGGCTCCGCAGCAGGTGAGCGCGGTCCCCCCGACCCCAGGGCACAGGCCTGTCTCCTCGTGTCCCCCCAAGCAGCGGCGCGCGGGGCCAGCGCCTCAGGCCGTGCCGCGCGGGGCCCCGCACCCCGCATTCCCCCTGCGAGTATGCGAGGGCTGGCGGGAGGCGCTATGCGGTATGCGCGGTCCGGGGCGCGGGCGGCTCGCGCGTTCGCTCTGCATTGCTGTCGTGGTTATGGTGGTTGCTGATGGTGTCGGTACGCGGCAGCCAGACTCCGGGGCCCGCTGGCAGGGAGCCCCGCACCTGTATTCCCTCAGAGTTATGAGCGACTCCTATGTCGGAGTGGTGCGCGATGCAGGGCGGGGGGCCGCGCTGTGAGCCGCGCCCGGGACCCTGCATAGCGCCCAACGTTATGCCGGGCCAGCACCAGTTGCGCATGGCTCACCCACGTGCCCGGGCGGCGGGATGGCGGGGCCCCGCAACCTGCATGCCGGGCGGTGGTATGCAGGCCCTCTGCGGGCCGGCGAGGCGCTGTGCAGGGCGCGGGGCGCGGCCCGGCCCCGCTCTCTGGCTCGTCGCCTCACAGTAAAGATGGCGCACAGCGGTCGGTGGCGCTTCCCTGCCCGGCCCGGCAGCGGCGGCTGGGGCCGCCGGGGGCTGGGGGGCTCCCGGCTGCGGGTGGCGGCCGTGCACTGCCTGCAGGCCGCCGAGCCGGCGGCGGGCGAGGGC
>PTEX01000357.1:282664-328479 GCA_003342815.1 Eudromia elegans
CCGCCTCCATTATCCGCGCGGCGCGAGGTGAGCGCGGCGGCGGGGCCGGGAGGCGGCGCGACCGGGCCCGCCGCGCCTCCGTTTCGCCCTTTCCGCCGAGCTGCAGCCCGCGGGAGCGGAGCCTGGCGGCAGCGCGGCGCGGGCGTCGTGGGGGTGTGCGGCTCGCCCCGGGCTGCCGTGTTCCTGCCTGCTCCGTGCGCTTCCCCGCGCGGCAGGAGGAAACGCCGGCCCTCGCGGGGCAGCGGGGCGCTTCTCCTGGGCGCTGGTGGCCTCGCTCGGCCTCGAGGCAGGTTGCACAGGGCCGAGCGCATCTTTGCTGGTGCTTTAGCCTTCCTAAGGACGTTTGCGTTGTCTTCTCATGACGGGTGACACCCAAGCCCCACCAAGCATGTGTGCAGGCGCGCCATAGGGAAGCTCCTAGGGCTCCCTGATCACATTCTGTGTAGAGCAGGGCCAGGGCCGGTTTGGGCCTGTGGATCTAGCTGCCGCAGGCTGGGCCACCTGCAGGAGGGCAGCAGGTCCAGGCTTCCAGCCCATCACACCAACGCTTCCAGCCCAGCGGACAGGGCGCCAGCAGCCCAGTCGCCTCCCTCCCTTCCTTCCATGCTGAATTCCCACAGGTTGTTGACTGCAGTATTTGTCTGTGTGTAGTAGACTGGGCTAAATGGGATTTGCTGCTTGACAGAAATTATCTACTTAAAAGAAGTTAATACCTCACAAGTGGTGGTTTACTAGTTCAAACTACTGAAATCTGGCTAACCAATCTGACCACAAAGTTAACAGGTTCAGAAGTTTTCATGGAGGGGGGGATGCTGAGTTGCTTGGGTTTTCTCCTCTTTTTAAGGACAATATTGCGTTTTTTTTTCACTCAATTACTGTCCCTTAAAGTATGTTTTTGTATCTCAGACATTTAAAATATCTTGCAAGATATTTGCAACTTTGGCTTTTGGGATATGTTTGCTTAAAACTACAATAGCTGAGTTAACAGTTGAAAAGGAAGTGTCACTTGGATCTTAAGGAGATTTTGTTGAGCTATTACAAAAGCAAGCCAGAATTTTGTTTCAGAAAGTATTGGTAAAAAGTATGTGCGGCTTGAGGGCTGCAGGTTGAGCTTCATCGAGTCACGAGCAGGGAAGGAGGAAACCCTGGCCACTTGTTCTCACTCTAGCACTACAGCAGTTATCAGCGTTCTGGGACATCAGGCAGATGCTCTTGCCTGTGCAGTGCAGTGTACAGCTTTAGGGCAGTATCTTTTTCTCCCACCACCACTGTAGGAGCATCTCTTTCCCTCAGAGAGAGTCCTTCGTCTATTAGCACTCATTAGGACCTTCGAAAGAGTGCCGAGCACCAGCACTGTTCCCTCCTGCTCTCCAGGTCTAATTAAAATCAGCATCAGAATAAAATCTTAATTAGTAGTCTGAGTTTAGGAATCTATAGTGAGCAAAGCAAAGTGGAAGAAACTCTGCTATACTTGTATATACGTTTTCCCTTCTTATTATTTTTTCTGTGCTTCTGAACAGCATGCTGCACTCTGGTCTTAAACTGTGTAAGTACCTACCAAAAGATGCGTTAATATCAACCTTTTCCTTGACGGAATAGGAAGGCAGAACTCCAGAGCAGCTATTACTGGTATTTCTCTTGTCATCTTTGCCACACTGCAGAAAGCAGCAGACTTCGCTTGCAGTTCTGCTGCACCTGGGTCGTATTCATTGCTTCAGTGAAATCCTGATATTGAGAGAGCTATTTTGTTGTATTATTACTGCATTGTTAAAAAAAAGATAAAAAAAAGTAAAGAGAGGAAAAGGATGTTGCTGCCTCCTCCCCACTTTCTGGTGACTTTGTATGAATCCTTCACTTCTGCTGCGGTTTAGTTTTTCAGTGAGTTATCTTGAAACCAGGTTGCTTTGAGGGAGCACCACAATGACATTTGGCTTTGGCATGGGAAGGGTGAGTGGGGATTTTTTGCATAATAAAGCTGGTTGGAAAAAATGGCAATCATTTCGTGCTCTCCTTTCTGTTTGATGTGAATGACAAGTAATAGGTGGAATTTCTACAAGGTTGGGAAAGCTTTGGCTGTGTTTTCTCCAAGTGTTGCTCACAAGCTTGCTGGAAGAGAGGCCTGTGGGTAGTTGTTGTACATCTGCTGGCGCAGGACTCCCTCCCCAGCACTGACCCTCAGCCGAAGCTTTGCGCAGTGGAAGTGCCTGCACTGTATGCGTGTTGACGGCTCACTTGGTAGAGTTGCCTTACTCAGAAAGTGACAGCTCCACTTGCAGAAACTTGAAAAGGAGTTGGAAATGTGAGAATAGCAGTATTGATGGTGGCCCGAGGAGTGTGGCTGTGATTGTACATGCGCTGTAATCTTGTTTGAGGTGGGCATTGGAGCCTTTGGTAGTTGCCAGTGATCGCTCATTCCTGTGCTTGCATTCAAACCCTGCATGCTGTAGTCTTTCCTTCCCTGCTGCTCTGTTGCGTGCTCATTGCAAAGGTACCTGGTGTTTAGTTTGTGGTGCTTCTGCACAGCCCTGCCTGTTGGCAGCATCCTTGGTGTATAGGAATGGAGGGGTCCCCACTGCGAGTGGCAGTGGGAAGGCAGTGTGAGCCACATGGCACTGGCAGCAGCTGGGGAGCTGCGGCTCCCCTTTCTGCAGGAGTAGCAGCTCCCTTGCAACACATGTGAAGGCTGCAGCATGTGTTTCACTTGTGCTGGCCAGGCTCCTGTTTGCACGAGTGGGTCGCAGTCATGAAGCACTCATGGCTACAGAGCACTAGTTTTGTGAAGCTTTGTGAGGAAAGGATTCTACTTGGAGGGCTGTGGGGGTTGGAAGGATTGATTTTGATAGGATGTCATGTCACTCTTCTTGGTGACAAGAGTGACAGCTAATGGAGTGTCCCAAGGAGCAGCACTGATGTACGTGGACCACTTTGCTTTGGGCCTTTGCTGACATTCTTCCGTCTGTTCAGTGTGGAGCATAGGCTGCAATGAGGAGGGAAGTGTAACCTTGCGGGATGCTCATATTGACTGTGTTTTGTTGCTGGGCCACTCTGAGCTGGTCTCTCCTGCCTGCAGCTGTGCCAAGGCAGCTGTTTTCTTACCCCGCCCGTGGGATGGCTGTGTTTCCTTGCAGCGAGGTGGCGAGGCCGACCCGCGCCCTCTTGGTGCGTTTTGCTTGTCACTGCTGCGCTGAGCTTCCCCATGCTCAGCCAGCCAGGGAATGAAGGCGTAAGCAGGTGCTCAGCCAGTGAGTGTGTAGCTGCACCCCCAGGCTCCACTGCTCCTTAGCAATGTGACTTTTCCAAGCATTATCCTTAGGAATCAGCTGAGGAGCATCATCCTGCGAGGACAGGTGACTCTGCTCCAGTCACAATCGAGGACGGCGCCCGGCCTTGGCAGTTGATACCAGCAGTCTCCCAGGGCGCCTGCTCTCCTGAAGCAAGGGGAGCCTCTGGGGTGTTGTGCCACAGTTACTAAGGGAGCTTCTGAATGAGTTGCTAAAAATAGCAGTGCTCTTTCCAAGGAGATGAGGTGCCGTGTAACTGGGGCCAAAACCAAGGTGGGCTACAGGAAAGGACGCAAATCACTCTGCAGCTGATTCTGTTTTGAAATGAAATAAACCTCTTGGAGAGCTGCTTGGAACAGCTACACCACCCTTTGCAGCCCTTCTCGCTGTCACCTTTCATGAGGGTCCTGGGCAGCTTTAGGAATCTGTAATGTTATCACTTACATTCTCTTCCTTGGAGAGGGATCACCAAGTCCATACCTCCAGGATATTTTTCATCTCCACATGGATTTTCCTCTGAGCTCTTCAGTCAGAACTTGCATGGAAAGTCACTTTGCTTTGGAGCATTGCAATAGATTTAGTCCATGCACACAGAGAGCTGCTTGCAACTTTCTGTTCTGGAAGTCACCAGGTGGCTTGAAGAAACTCCTCTGTTCCTCTGCTCACAACTTGGAGGTTGAAGTGCATTTACAACAGAGTCTTATGTCTCCTTGGGAGAAGCCGGGAAAGCTTTGCGCTGTGGCTCAGAAGATCACTCCTTGGCCACTTGTCGTGATGTCAGCTCTTGCCTTTTCTCATCCTTCTATCTATACTCCTGAATGAGCTTTTTTGTCTCCTGTTATTCTTCCTCTCTCAGGTGCGTGGGGTCATGTTCAAGACCAGTGTGGTTTTGAATCGCTGTCTGTCTGCTGTGCTTTACAGTAACTTCTGGTGGCAAAGCTGGAGAGGGCCTGTGCCGGCCTTGGTAGCCTCTGAACTGGATTTTGATGCATTTCTACTAAGGGGATGTTTTGGCCTTGCAAACACATGCTGGGATTTACTGGCTACCTTGATCCTGTCTAATTCTCATAAGTTGCAACTCTCAGAGTGTGAAAAAGACCTCTTTAAGGTCAATGGCACAGTCTTGGACATCACTGAACAGACATGAGTGACATAGTGCTCGTGCTGCTTGTGCTTGTCAATGAAGCCAAAGGAATTGCCTTTGCAAAAGGGCTCCTCACTATAGGCACTTGGGTGGCTGCTTAGTAGGAAATAAGGCAGATTGATCTTTCCCAGGATGCTGGACCCAAGCCAGAATTATTATATCCGTTTTGGAAGAGTAGCTAAACTGCACTCAGTTCAAAAGTAGTGCAAGTTCCCCCAGTGAATTGTGAAATGCTGCAAGTGCTGATTTAGTGCCTGCACATCACAAGTTAGGAAATGAATGAACCACTCGTAGTAGCCAAAGAAATGCAGAGGCAGAAGAAGCTGAAGACTGTGGGACGATGGCGGCTTTGCTTGTTTGGGTTGGTTTGCTTACCCCTCCTGTGCCAGTCTGCAAATGCACGTGGGACAGTGGAGCTGCCCTTCGAGGCCGCTGCAGCGGCAGGCAGGAAGGTGCCACGAGCTCCTGTACTGTGCCAGCCCTGCGCCCTGCTCGGCGCAGCCGAACACGCCGCTGCCATCCCATCCAGGCCCTTGCACGTCTCGCTTCCTGTGCGCAGGTTGTCACCTCACCAGTGCACGTTAGGTTTGCAGCTCACTTTCAAGAATCTAATTATAGGACAACTGTAATTGCAAGTTCATTCTCTCTCCTTTCTGCCTAAGCAATCTCTTTGCTTTCCTGCCTCGCAGCCTGTAGCTGTGTTGGTGCTTCTTTCGAGATGCATCCTCTGTAGCTCCCAGCTGAGTCCCTGAAGAGGCAGGGAAGTTTTCAGGTGAGCAGCATGCAAAGAAACAAAGCCCAGAGCTAGGCAGGTAGAAGTGCAGCAAGTATGGTAAGATGCAGAAACTAAGCTTCTCTTTCAGTAGCCCAGATCTTCATGGTGGTCCATCCTGTCAGTAGCCGTATTAAGAATTTATTGTATAGAGCAAAAGGTGAGGCAAGCTCTGCTTTGAGAAAATATTTTGAGATGCCAGAAGAACTTAACTGCGTTGCCTTGCTGTTCCTTGTTACTGGTGAGCTCTGTAAAACCCTTGCCCTGGGCCTCAGCTAAATCCAGGAGTGCTACAGCTGATCCCTTGGTCCCGTCACACTTCCCTAGTCCAGCACTTGCACTTGCCCACCTACAGGGTGCTGCTTGCACAGAGCCAAAGCGCTGCAGAAAGCACAGGGTTATCAGCCATGGACTTGGAGTGCCGTGACCTCATTACTTTCTAGCATCCCACAGCCTCACACACACAGTAGTTTAAAGAAAGAAGCAACAAATGACATACGCAACACGTAAGTTTTCACCCAAATCGTGTAACAGAGTTGACTGTGAAGGAAATTGTCCCTGACTTTGAGTCGTGGGCCTGCCCAGCACATGTTGAATTCTCATGTGCAATGTAACAGGTGCTGAAGGCACTAGTTCCCAAGCAAGCGTTGCTGCTTGGGTGGGAGCCAAAGGGGGGGGTGAGCAGCCCCGAGGCAGAGCTCACTAGGCACCTTGCACTGGTGCTGCAGGACTGGGGCATGCAGCTGGGGCAGCTGCGCATGAGCTGCAGGAAGCTGCGTTCTGCACCTGAGTACCTGCATCCGGGGTAGCTCTGGCCATGGTGACTGGCGGGGCAAATCCTTGGAATTGTCTCATGCTCGCAAGTGGTTAAATATGTTGGGTGTTAATATCCTTGCCTTCAAATCTAAGACTGCTTTCTCATTGTAGGATGAGCAGTTCTTAGGTTTCGGTTCAGATGAAGAGGTCAAAGTACAGAGCCCCACCAGGTCCCCCACAGGTACGTTCAACTCTCGACATCGGGTGCTGACTTTGTGTTTTCCTTGGTGATGGTCTCTCCTGCTTGTTACAGTACCTTTTCATACCTTGCTGTAGGCTGGTTATCTGCTATAGCTGAAGATTTTTTTACCTTGTGTGTGTAATGAAACAAAAGCAAAAGACTTGAGGATGAACTGTAGTAAGTGCTATATTCAGCTTTCAAGGTATGGGGTCGAATCATGGTCGGACTGCAGATGAATGAGTTTGGAGCTGATTTCCTTTCCTGTCAGTAAATGCTCTCACCACAGCACTCTCCTCAGCTCGGCTTTGCCAGCAAAGTCCGCTGTGGAGAGCGCTGCTAATACGCTGCTTCCTTAGAGAAAGAAGTATTCTGTCCAACCTACATGGTGCCCCAGGCTGGGGATAGCTGAGTGTGGGCTGAAGGACCCTGCGAGAGCTGAGTGATCAAGTCTTGCATGTGTGCTTCAGGGCACTCCCAAGGACTAGGTGGACTGAAAAACTAGACCCAGCTTTTTCACCGTGTGTCAGCCTCTCCGTGCACATTGCTCTTGGCTTGCAGACCTGTCTGTTAGCAGAGCTGGGTGGATGGAGCTAGGGGAGGGACATTTTTCCGCTTCAGCTGGCTCTAGTCTGCTAAAAACTCTCTTAAAGTGTTTGAAACGTCCTACCTGCCTCTAAGAGTTGTTGCTCCTTTGAACAGCTGGCTTGCTGCCCATTTGGTGCATCCGTAGTTTTGTAAACAGGCAAGACTCCTTTTCCTAAAAAATGAATTATTGAAATCGTATCTTGTGTGGGAGAAGAGGCTTCTGGTGAGGGAACTCCTTACAGACCTTATGTCCACACTGCATTTTTACTTATTAATGTACTGAAATGCATTTGGCAAGTGGCGCAGGTAGTGTGATTTGTGCTGAGTAAATCCTTGTGTGATTGGGATAGCAGCAATCGGGCACTTGGGGAGAGCTAACGTGCGCTCTGCGTTCTCTGCTTCCCTCCCAGTTAAGTCGAGTCCGCGCAAACCTCGCGGGAGGCCCCGAAGCGGCTCCGACCGAAGCTCGGCTGTCCCGTCGGACTCGTCATCGGTGTGTTCTCCTGCGAGCAAGTCCGAAAACACTTCCATGGAGAAGGCGAAGAGGAAGGAATCGAAAAGTGGGGAGAAGAGGCGTGGGAGACCTCCGACGCTCGCTAGCGTGAAGTTCAAACTGTCGCAAGTAAAGGACGCCTCAGATGCTCAGAAGGGAAGCAAGGAGGAGAAAGAAAGCCTGAAAAAGATGAAAAGGTCACCATCCACTACGTTTCAGCAAGCGACGAAAATCAAGAAATTAAGAACTAGCAAACTCTCCCCCCTAAAATCCAAATTTAAGGCAGGGGCAAAACTGCAGATTGGGAGGAAAAGCGTTCAGATTGCACGCAGGAGAGGCAGGCCACCAGCGTCAGAGCGCTTAAAGACATCCTCAACCTTGGCCCTTAACTCACAGCTGGAGAAACCCCAAAGGGTGCGCAAGGAGAAGGATGGCACACCGCCGCCTCCCAAAGAGGAGAAGGCTGCTGTCAGGCAGAGTCCGCGCCGGATTAAACCCGTGAGGATTATTCCTTCCACAAAACGGACCGATGCGGCAATTGCAAAGCAGCTCCTGCAGAAAGCTAAAAAGGGGGCGCAAAAGAAGATTGAGAAGGAAGCAGCTAAGCTGCAGGGCCGGAAGGGGAGAACCCAACTCAAGAACATCCGGCAGTTCATCATGCCGGTCGTGAGTGCCATCTCCTCCCGCATCATTAAAACACCCAAGCGGTTCATTGAAGATGAAGACTATGATCCCCCTATCAAAATAGCCAGACTGGAGTCCACACCAAACAGCAGGTTCAGCGCAACATCCTGCGGCTCCAGTGAGAAGTCCAGCGCTGCTTCCCAGCACTCCTCTCAGATGTCTTCGGACTCCTCACGCTCCAGCAGCCCCAGCGTCGATACCTCCACGGACTCCCAGGCTTCCGAGGAGATGCAGGCACTTTCCGAGGAGTGCAGCAATACTCCAGAAGTTCACGCGCCTCTACCGGTTTCTCCGTCCCCTGAAAACGACAGCAGCGACAGGAGAAACAGAAGGTTTTCGATCTCTGAGAGAAGCTTTGGCCAGAGGGCTACCAAGAAGCTACCGGCGCTGCCCAGCGCGCCGCCGCAGCAGCCCTCGTCATCACCGCCACCGCCACTGCTCTCACCGCCTCCGCCGCCGCTGCAGGCCACGTCCGGCCTCGCAGACCACACGCCCTGGCTCATGCCTCCTACCATTCCGCTGGCGTCGCCCTTCCTGCCGGCCTCAGCCGCACCAATGCAGGAGAAGCGCAAGTCCATCCTGCGCGAGCCGACCTTTCGGTGGACCTCTCTGAAGCACTCCAGGTCAGAACCGCAGTACTTCTCCTCAGCGAAATACGCCAAAGAGGGTCTCATTCGCAAACCCATATTCGATAACTTCAGGCCACCGCCGCTGACGCCGGAGGACGTGGGCTTTGCGTCGGGCTTCTCACCGCCAGGCGCCACGGCCCCGGCGCGCCTCTTTTCACTGCACCCCGGGACGCGGTTTGATGTGCACAAGCGAAGCCCTCTGCTGCGAGCACCGCGCTTCACACCCAGCGAAGCCCACTCCAGGATTTTTGAGTCCGTAACACTGCCCTCGTCAGCCGGACGGAGCGCCGCAGGGACTCCTGTGACAGGTGGATCTTCTAGGAAGCGAAAGAGAAGAGTGTTTAGCCCTATCCGATCGGAGCCCAGATCTCCTTCGCACTCCATGAGGACGAGAAGCGGGCGACTTAGTAGCTCTGACCTGGCAACTCTCACCCCGCCATCTTCTGTCTCTTCCTCGTTAACTAGCATTTCTGTTAGTTCTCTTGCCACTAGTGCCTTAAATTCAACTTTCACTTTTCCTTCCCATTCCCTAACGCAGCCTGGGGAATCCACAGAGCGAAGCCAGAGGCCAAGGAAGCAGCCTAGCACTCCAGCAGAGCCTTTCTCGTCTACTAGTCCCACTCCTCTCTTTCCCTGGTTTGCATCGAGTCCCCAGACAGAGAGGGGGAGAAACAAGGACAGGGCTACCGAGGAACTGTCCAAAGATAAGGATGCTGACAAAAGTGTGGAGAAGGACAAGAGCAGAGAGAAAGACAGAGAGAGAGAAAAGGAAAACAAGCGAGAGTCAAGGAAAGAAAAAAGGAAGAAAGGGTCAGAAATTCAGAGTAGCTCTGCTTTGTTTCCTGTAGGTAAAATGCCCAAAGAAAAAGTTGTCAGTGAAGATGTTGCAGCATCATCTTCTGCAAAAAAGCCTGCTGGGCGGAAAAAGGCTACGGCAATAGACGCCACAGCAGACGCTTCCACTGCTGCTCTGGCAGACGCGGCCACGGTCAAAACCAAAACGTCCAAGAAAGGCAGAGGGGCCTTAGACAAATCGGAACTGGAACTGAGCCCCGCTGCACCGTCCCTGGAGAAGGAGAAAGCTCTGCGGCTCTCGGCTCCTTCGTCAAGCACCGTCAAACATTCCGCTTCCTCCATCAGCTCCATGTTGGCTCAAGCAGACAAGCTGCCAATGACTGACAAAAGGGTAGCCAGCCTCCTGAAAAAGGCAAAAGCCCAGCTCTACAAGATCGAGAAGAGCAAGTCCCTCAAGCAGGCCGATCCGCCCAAAGCCCAGGTATCTCCTCCTTCGAGCTCTTGATGAGGGGCGCGTCTGTCTCGCAAGCGGCACCCAATACTTGGGGCCGTAGCTTCCGTATGGTGAAAGTGAAGCTTTCTGCTCTGCACACAGAGCTCGGTAGCTGCTAGTGCAGCAGATGGGAACCGATCTGAAAAGAAGAGGCCCTGGGCAGAAGTTGAGGGGGAGAGCGTGCTGCTGCAGGCAATTCGCGCTGGAGCTGCAGGCAGTCTTGGGGAACGGTGCCGACCAGTTGCTCCCGAGCTTTCTCTTCGTAAATCCTCCACAAAACGGCCATCGGGAGCAGGGGCTTTGCTGCAAGCTGCTCAGCTCTTTTCAGAGGGTTGCCTGTTTCTGGTAGCCCCTTGCTGCGTGTACAGCAAGTTTCCAGAGACAAAGGGGACTCTGCCTCTTGTCTCTCTCCCAGCCCCGTAACTCTATGGGGTGGTGATCCGTTAATTCTAGGAAGAGGTAGGATTCCCTGGGACTTTGGATGTTATTGGAAAGCTGCTTCCCAGCGCTTTCCTCTCTTCTCTGCCTGTTCCCCTCACCTCCAAAAGCCCCTTTTCTAGCTGAGACTAAGAGGACCTGTGTCCTTATTTTTATTCTGATCTGTACGAACTGCAAGCTAGGATACTATTTTTTTTTTAAGGTTACTTGGGTGTTTCTGTTGCCTGTTTTCCAATCTCCTTCGGATACCTTTCTCAGGGATACTGTGTGTTCTCATATTCTAGGGACAAGAGAGCGATTCATCAGAAACATCAGTTCGAGGACCGCGGATCAAGCACGTCTGCAGGAGAGCGGCGGTGGCGCTGGGCCGGAAGCGGGCGGTGTTTCCTGATGACATGCCCACTCTGAGTGCCTTACCGTGGGAAGAACGAGAGAAGATACTGTCTTCCATGGGCAATGATGGTATGCTCGCCCTTTGGCCTTGGCATCTGTCCCCTCAGACACATTTTTTTGTTCCATACTTCATGTCATGGCATCTTTTCCTGTGTAACATACGTGGCTAGGTATCTGAACAACTGAGCACTTTGATTAATTACAAGGGGAAGGTAGATTTAACAGAATGGTGCTCTTTTTTTAATTAAAATGCAGCCATAAGCGGGTTGGCAATGTGTTTGATTTGGTTATTATAAAAACACATTTTATAAAACTGTGGACACTGAACTCTCAGCCTGCTGAAATGTGTGTGTATATGTACATGTTTATATGTATATGCACACACAGACACATCTATGTGTGTTGGTGTGCATATACATACAGGCACACCCATATGTGTGCGTGTGTACCACTAGTACCATTCTGCAGAGGAGCTTGTGCCTCATAGAACTGATTCCGTGCACAAGCTGGGTGCTTACAAAGCCTTGGTTGACATGAGGGAATTGACATCGGTGGCTCTTTTGGCAGATAAGTCGTCAGTAGCTGGCTCGGAAGAGGCCGAGCCTCTTGCTCCACCCATCAAGCCCATCAAGCCGGTCACCCGAAACAAGACCCAGCAAGAACCCCCTGTGAAGAAGGGTCGCCGCTCGAGGCGCTGCGGGCAGTGCTCGGGCTGCCAGGTTCCCGAGGACTGCGGTGTCTGTACCAACTGTCTGGACAAACCCAAGTTTGGCGGGCGCAACATAAAGAAGCAGTGCTGCAAGTAAGTGTGTTTGTGAGAAGCGGGCTCGCCCCTTCCTGAGCTGCGTGGCCTAGGCCCACCCGTGCCCGCGGGTGCTGAACCGTGTGCTTGCCTGCAGCCTCGGAGGCTTCAGGGAATGCGGGGTGGGCTAAGGCGGCATCGGTGCCATAGGGGCTAAGAAACGATCTAAGAGACTAGGTGATGATCTGAGGCATGCTGGCTGTGAGCTTTTCTGCCTATCCCCTCTAACTTTTTTTCCCTAGTTTGGAGAAACAGACAGAGGATTGTAAAGCATTTCATTAGAGAGCAGTGACATTCATGACTACAGCCCTGTGGGTAGTCTCTGTTTGAAAAGGCAGCAAGTGAAGCAGTGTCAATTGAGATGGTTGTGACACGGAAGCTATTCATAGAGCGTAGCTGTGAGCCCTGCTGTGTAGTGCTCTTCTGTGTGAAAATGCTCTGCAAGCTGCAAGGAGTCACCCCCTAGGTAGCCTTGCCCAGGCCCTGGACGAGGTTTTGAGCCCCTGGGCCCTGCTGCAAGGGGCCAAGCAGAGACAAAGTCTAGCCCTGCATGTATTGCAGACTTTATGTGGCTAATGTCAGAAAACTGGGAATTCCAGTGGACCGTGCAAAACAAAATTTCAGCTTTGGGACCCGCTCTGTGCAAGCCGAGCAACTGCTGGTGTCTGACACGGCCTAACTTCGGACCTTGTAAAACCTCTGGTTTGGAGAGCGTGGTTTGATTTCTCAGAGTTCTTCAGAAGCATTCTGATACCTCTCAAGTACCTCTTCCTAGGAAATGGAGTTGATGTGGGGCTTTCCAGTGAAACGGGTTTGGTGCTGGTAGCTTCGTTAACCTGAAAATCCTGTGGAGCATCTTGGCCAACCAAGAGGAAAATGCAGGGCAAAATGAAAAGCTTTATTTTTTTCTTTTTTAACTTAAAAATTATTTTGAAAAAGCTGTTGGGAATGGTGGTTGCTTGGAGCTTTTCTTTTTAATTTTTCAATTGCACAATGCTGTTTCTTCACAGAATGAGGAAGTGTCAGAATCTCCAGTGGATGCCTTCTAAAGCATATCTCCAGAAGCAAGCAAAAGGTAGGCTGAAGGATTTCACTCCTTGAGTGTAGCCTCAGAGAGACAGTTCTTGTATCCCAAACATTTTCCTTCATACTGTTACTGCAGCCACACTGAGCTGTGAAAGATTAGTGTGAAACCGACAGTAACCAGGTAACCTGACTGTCCCGATGATGTCAACTGAAAGTTGTAAAGGAGGTCTGAGTGGAGGCAGCTTCTATAGTCCATAACTGCCATTTTCAGGGCTGTACTTTTAGTTTCTTCCTCCTTTGCATGAGGAACTGCTACTGGTGCTGATCAGTCGCCTCTCTGCTCTTCAGGTGAAGCATTTTTCAGAGATTTGTCTGTTCCTGAATGCCGTGGAGTCTGATTAGAGCCCCCTTATTGTTGATATTGGGCTTCAGTGAGCTGCCAGATATATTCTCGTAAATCCCAGCACTGTCAAGTACACTCCAAGAGGTACCAGCCTCTTAGAGGTTAATGTGACAGGGACTGGGTGGCGACTTCGTACTCTCAGCAATTGACCGTACAAAACCTGCTGTGTCTTTGTGCATTTAAGCAGGGAGTGTGCTTCACTATGGGAGCATACTGCTTCCTGAGCTGTCGGAATAGAGGCCCAAACTATTGGAACAGAGATGGAAACAGAAGTCAAGTACATTAGTTTTACTCACAGAACTGCTTTTCTTCTGCAGTACTGATTTTTCTTTCTTGTGAAGGAATGACAAAAAAGTTGACATCAAAATGCCTGCTTCTTCATTTAAAAAAAGTGCTGTGTATTGTTGGAAGGCATGCAGTTTCATCTGTGTGACCATATTGATGCTTTTCTTCCTAGCTGCGAAAAAGAAAGAGAAGAAATCTAAGGCAAATGAAAAGAAAGAAAGCCATTCTGGGAAGAACCAGCTGGACTCTGGGCAGAAACAAGCTCCTCCACCTGCTGTAGCCAGGGAAGATGCTGCCACCGTGAAGAAGAGCAGTGAACCCGTCCGCAAGCCCGTCGAGGAGAAGCACGAGGATGGGGCTTCCTCTGTCCCCGTGGCGGAACCCAAACAGGTCCCAGCCTCTGGTGCCAGAAGGACTGGCAAACAGGCACCACAGCCTGTGCAGCTCCCGCCTTCTCAGCCAGCAAGCTCAGGACCTTTGAAAAAGGAAGCACCTAAACTCACTGCTGCTGAGCCTAAGAAAAAGCAGGCTCCACAGCCAGAAATAGGTAAATGTGACTGTCTTCCGTATATTTGAATCACTTAAGTCCAGCTGAGTGTTAACGCTGCTGAAAATTGTTGATTTTAAAATGGTGAGTGCTGTATAATCTGGTGAAATTACAGCAAATTCTCTGGGGGGATTCTACTGAGAACTATGGCCCTTCTGTTGAACTACACACAGCTGGGTGAGAGGATATCCGTCTTTAGCATGCGGTCATGGCAATCTTAACTTGCAGTTGCAGGAGAGGTAAGCTTATTATTGGCAGTGTGCACATGAAATACAATGACACAGTCTCTTATTACTAAAGCCCAGCCTGCTATTGCCTGAGGTACATAACAGAAGGAAGGGCAGCCAGAGAGGCAGCTCTGGGAATTCGGTGTCTAGGTTCCTGGAGCACTGGGACTTTTGGTAGAATAAGTCCCCAGGTTCTATCTTGAGGAGAAGTTCAGGTCACAGTTGGTGATGTGTCGTTGTGGAAGGGGATGGGGAAATTCCCATCTGACAGTCATTTCTGACTGCAAGATTTGTTTATTACTTTTTCTCTCTGCAAGCGGCTGCTAGTTACTTGAAAATACTCATTCCTTGCCCTGTCCCTAGGCACAGAACAAAGCAAACAGAAGAAACTTGCTCCTCGTCCGACTTGCCCTGTGAAACAGAAGCCTAAAGAAAAGGTGAATACTGTGTGTTGTGGTGTGTTTTGCTGCTCTGCAGAACAAGAAACTTTCAAGAAGCTGAAGCTTGTTTGAGTTGTAGCTGTCTAGGTAGAAGTGTGTTGTCCTTAATGCCCTTTGGCAATTCTTTGTGCTCAAAACTTCTTAAAAACTTGAAACCAGCACAGAATTTTTTTGTTGGTGGCTTTGTTTTTGTACGTGAATTTTCTGAAGTATTTCAGAAAGTTTATTGTTTTAAGAGCAATGTCTGGGGTTGGGGTTCACGGAGGGTCCTTTTTGCTTGCCTAGGAAAAGCCCCCTCCTCTCAGCAAGCCGGAAAGCAGCACGCTGAATTTGCTCAGTACTCTGACTAATGGAAGCAGTTCCAAGCAAAAACCACCTACAGATGGAGTCCATAGAATCCGAGTGGATTTCAAGGTAGAGGAGCAAATGCTTTAAGTATTTCTGTATTAACTTGACCCTAAGTGCTACCGTCTCCGCCAAGAGTGCTGAGAGGGATCTCTAAGTTTGCGTGTCTGGTACCGTTCAGAGAGAACTGTAAGTAGGGACCTTCATGCCAAGTCATCCGTTTGGTTGATTTTTAGAAGTTTATTTTGCCTTTTTTTTCTTACGATTATAGTACTGGATGAAGAGACAATTAAAACCTTTAAAACCCTAACTGTCAAAGTGAGGATGAGCAAGGATGTGAGGTTTATGAAGAATTATTCCATTAAGATGGAAATATAAAACCTTACCACCACTTGAGTCAACAAGATTTGGGGAAAATGTTAGTAATTTGTAATTCATGATGTTTTGGGTGTATTTGGGGTGTTTATGCTGATAAAATCTTGTACTTTTCTGAGCAAGAGCTGTTGAAATAATAAAATTTTATATTTTCCTATTTGAATTTTTCAGTCCCTCTATAAGTTTTAATACTGGAGGCTATAGTGAGATCTCCAAAGTGTTTTTAACAAATAGAAAGTTTTAATAAAGGTGGATTATTCTGACAATTCATTTTTAGTAGTAATTCTGCACTCGTGGACGATGTTGTCTTGCTCTTTAATTCAGTCTGCTCTCTACAGAGCCAAGGGTAGGATGTTATTGAGCTCGTTTGCCGAGAATAGTGGTAAGATGTGACCGTTTTAATATACGTAACAAAGCAGACCAAGGTAGAAGTCAAAATAACTTGAGTTTTAGAGCGCTTAATAATGGCAGGCCAAGAATGTGTAAAGCAGCGCTGTGAGCGCTTTGTACTGATGCCGCATCTCTCTATTCTGCCTGCTGATCTATCCTTTTGTGCTTTCAGGAGGACTGTGAAGTGGAGAATGTTTGGGAGATGGGGGGGTTAGGCATCGTCACCTCGGTACCTATTACTCCCAGGGTGGTCTGTTTTCTCTGTGCCAGCAGTGGACATGTGGAGGTAAAGCACTATGTTAAAATTATGTGCCATGTTACAAAACAAAAAATGCTCTCTTAGAATTCCCTTAATCCAGAGGAAATTAAAATAACACCTATGTTCAGAGAGAGAGAGAGAGGAAAAAAAAAATCTTTGCATTTTTTTAATGTGAACACCGCTGCATGAAGAAGGTCCATTTGGACACAGAGCCAATCCCTTCTCAGTCAAGCTGTTCCCTTAAAAGTGACCCGGCTGTTGTTTGCTGCTAGATGCTTGGTGTCGCTAGGCACACGTACTTTTAGGTTAACAACTGAAATATGCTCCCGATTTCCCTAGTAAAACATGCCAGTAAATACCTGTGTTGTGTCAGTGGAGTTAGACTGGAGAGCAAGTCGTTTTGCTGGGGACTCGAGGAAAGCTTCTGCGTTGCTAAGAGCTGCCTCTCCCCTGTCTTGCAGTTTGTGTATTGCCAGGTGTGCTGCGAGCCCTTCCACAAGTTCTGCTTGGAGGAGAGCGAGCGGCCCTTGGAGGACCAGCTGGAGAACTGGTGCTGCCGTCGCTGCAAGTTCTGCCATGTGTGTGGGAGACAGCACCAGGCCACCAAGGTACCCCAGCCGCTGGGTGGGATGCCGGGGGGCCTTCTCCTGCCGCGAAGCACGGGCTGGCAAGCAGCGGGGCGCAGGCGCTCTGCGCTCTTGTGCTTCTGTGGCAAAGCCACCTTGAGCACCTCAGCGGCAGTGCTGCCCTGTCACCCCTGGTCTCATCTGGAAGGAAGATGCCCAGGATTGTGCACCCCTCTGGGGGTTTCTCTTCAAATTTGTGTTTTTGTTTTTGTTTTTTCCCATTGTTCTTACAGCAGTTGCTGGAGTGTAACAAGTGCCGAAACAGCTATCACCCTGAGTGCCTGGGCCCAAACTACCCCACAAAACCCACCAAGAAGAAGAAAGTTTGGGTGAGGCTTCTTGGTTTCTTTTCTTTTGCCCTCATGAAAGAATAAAAAGAGAATGAAAGCTGTTGGGCAAAAGCAAGTAATTCCTGCCAAATGTGTATGTCTCTCTCCAGATATGTACCAAATGTGTTCGCTGCAAGAGCTGTGGATCGACAACTCCAGGCAAAGGGTGGGATGCGCAGTGGTCTCACGACTTCTCACTGTGTCATGATTGTGCCAAACTCTTCGCTAAAGGTACGGGGAGTTGCGATTACTTAGAGCAGGTGTCTCCCGAGGGAGTCCGATTCTAATGAGATGGTCTCAGAGTAGCGTGAAATGAGGACCTACCAGCTTGTCCAGGGGCGAAACAGAAATAGTCTGCCTGATGTGGCGGTCAAGAATCAGAGCCTGTACAACGAAAACCTGTTTGGAAGCTAAATTCTAAGGATTTACGCTAACACACAAAAGTCGCTGACTGACGTTTTGTTGGCTGAGTTTGAGGTTTCCAGATTTTCAGCTCTCTCAAGTACCTTAGCTATTATTAGGACCTGTTGGTCCTGGACATTGGGTAGCAACTGAGAAAAGGATGTTCTCCAGGAATCCTGATTTTAATTGATTGCTTTACTAATTCATGCTTTTGTCAGCTGAACTGATGATAAAAAATGCTGTCTTGTTTGCAGGAAACTTCTGTCCTCTCTGTGACAAATGCTACGATGATGATGACTATGAGAGCAAGATGATGCAGTGTGGGAAATGTGACCGCTGGGTACACTCTAAATGCGAAAACCTTTCAGGTAAGGCAGACTCTCCCCTTCTTAGCCATTAAGAATGTGAGGCGCCAAGTAGATCAAAGCAGTCCAGTTGGGGACCTTTCTGCTTCCGCGCTGCCTAAGACTCGTGCTAGTATCAGGGATGTCCTGGGCACTTAGGACAGGCCCCAAATGCACTATCAGTCTGCACGAGTTGCATGAGGTGTTTTTATTCCAGGGAGGACGCATAATTTGGACAGCAAATGCCCAGAACAGGGAGATTTCCCTGTATCCGTCAGTCAGGAAGTCCTGCAGATTGGTATTCTTTGGTGTGGTTTCATTTTTGTTTGTCTCCAGATGAAATGTATGAGATCCTGTCCAACTTGCCGGAGAGCGTCGCCTATACCTGCATTAACTGCACGGAGCAGCATCCCGCAGAGTGGCGCCTCGCCCTGGAAAAGGAGCTGCAGGGGTCCCTCAAGCAGGTGTTAACAGCCCTCCTGAATTCTCGAACCACTAGCCACTTGCTGCGTTACAGGCAGGTAAGCTGAAGGCTCCTGTTAATTCACACTGATTTGAAGGGTCATACTTTGTAAAGGTTCTTTACTGTACTTGAAACAGCATTTGTTGTCATTGCGTGCTTTATTTGGTTCGTTATTGTGAAAACTTAAAGATTTAGGTATCTGTGGTACGATTTCTGAGGACGAAATGAAAACAGGATAGCTGAAAGAATAATCAGGTTTGGAAGAAAGTGCCTTTCTTAGAGGAGAGGAGGAGGATCTTAGTCTTGAAATACCTATTCGGAAATATGACCCCTGAGAAAGGAGTTTAAATTTTTGTATCTGATATGTCTGCCTTGTGGTTTGATCTGCAGGAAAAAGCTGCCTGTGGATCTCTTTGTAAGTGTCCCTGTGTGTGTTAGAGGAGAATACGGAGCCTTGACTCACCCTTCTTTCACAGTGTTGCTAGTTAATATGAAGGCAGATGTGTAGGAGAATGTGTTGTAGCAGCCACGCTTCAGTACCAAATAACCTATGTTTGTTGGTTTGTTGTTGTACATAGGCGGCCAAGCCACCTGATTTAAATCCTGAGACGGAAGAGAGTATCCCATCTAGAAGCTCTCCTGAAGGTCCTGATCCTCCTGTCTTGACAGAAGTCAGCAAACAGGAGGAGCAGCAACCTCTGGATTTGGAAGGAGTGAAAAGAAAAATGGATCAAGGAGGTTACACTTCGGTGGTATGCCAGAGTTTTACAGTTTCATTCTAATTATAATAGGTCCTGTGAACTGCTTTACCTGGGCCTGGGATATTTGTAACTGAGCATGCGCAAGCTTTCTCTTTATGAACAAGGAAACGGCTTAATGGGGTGCTAAAAGCAATTCTGCCTGGCAGTCGAGTTGATGATGCCAAAGACAGGTAAATTATGCTGCTTGGGAGCACCTTTAACCAGCAGCGATACCTGCTTAAAGCACCTGTACTCTTAGCCGAACATTTGTGCACAGGAAAGCAGGATCTAGGTCATGTCTTACATTCGGTGTCTGACAAAAAGCCAAGGCGAACACCATAGATGATGGTCCGTTATCTGGAAACTAATAATTCACATTGGGAGGCTTAATTTGGAGCGATTTGCATAAACTGCTAATAAGAAGCAAGTCAGTTGTTGTTGTGAGGACCAGCTATTTCCTTTTCTGGCCCCAAAGTCTGTGACCTGAAGGACGAGAGTGTGTTCCAGAGGGCCGTTGCTAACACGCTCTTGCCAGACTATGGCCAAACATGGCAGGTAGCTTAACTACTTTAAAGCAAACGTCAGCAGTCAAATTCTGATTAAAGGAAGAAGTGAGCACATACGGTTTTGTGTGTTCGGCAGTTCTGTGAGTCAGTTTGCAGATACCCTAAACTCCTTGCTTTTCTACTGCAAATTCTTTTCTGCGTACATCGGTGTTCTAATCCTCCAGAAGTCTGTTTGATGCCTTCAGAATAGGGGATGGTAGCGCTGTGCAAGAGACAATCCTGCTGATATGAAATTTTGTGGCTTTTTTATAGTTGGAATTTAGTGATGATATTGTGAAGATAATTCAAGCGGCCATTAATTCGGATGGAGGGCAGCCAGAAGTTAAAAAAGCCAATAGCATGGTCAAGTCCTTCTTTATTCGGGTGAGCAGGACAGCAGTTGCATTGCAATGTGCTTTCTATCGTATCACTGTTTATGTTGCTCTTGGAATCCAAAAGGTCCATCAATCCTCTCGTTGCTGGGGTGTTTCCAAAATTTTTAATAATACCTTGTCAGAGCCCTTAATGAAATCTCCCTAACTGTACACTTGCAGTGAATCTTGGCTGAAATTCTTTGGCTTTTTAGGTATGTTGCATAACGTTTCTAATGGAGTGTTGTTTTCCTTCAGCAAATGGAGCGTGTTTTTCCATGGTTCAGTGTTAAAAAATCCAGGTTTTGGGAGCCGAATAAAGTAACAAGCAAGTAAGTAATTGTTCCATGTCTGGCTGTGACGCCCTGCAGTGTGCCAGCTGTCAAAGCAAAACGTATTGAGGGAGCCGGGGTTTTAGGAGCAGAGCGCTAATGATGCCCTTCCCCGGTCTTTGTGCACCCCTCGTGCTTCTGAAGCAGAGACCAAAGCCACCATTTGGCCCTTGATGTGTAGTGCGCTGCTTTACCAGGCCTTCCCCAGCCATGTCCCCACCTTGGCGTCTGTGGGACTGGAGCATGTGTGGCCTGCAGTGGCCGGGGGAGCTGGTGGCAACACCGGGGGCTGGTGGCACTGCAGGCTGCGTGCGGGGCTGCGTGCTGCGGCCACGTCTGACGGCTGCCTCCTTGTTGCCTTTTCAGCAGCGGTATGTTGCCGAATGCGGTGCTGCCCCCTTCGCTTGACCATAATTATGCTCAGTGGCAGGAGCGTGAAGAGAACAGCCGCACTGAACAGCCTCCTCTGATGAAGAAAATCATTCCAGCTCCAAAACCCAAAGGGCCTGCAGAGCCAGATTCACCAACTCCTCTGCATCCTCCTACGCCGCCTATCTCTGGTAAGAAATTAGATTGCAGCAGGGCTAGCCAGAGCGCTTCCTTCCGAGCATTTTAGCACTGAAGGGAAGACTCTGCTGCTTCTGCCTGCCATTGGAGAACGTGGGACATGAGTGTGGCCTCCATCATTCAGTGGCTGGTACGTGTGAGGTGTTTGTGATTCACACCACACTAGGCAGTGTGCTGTGAGCAGTTTTGCCCGAGACAGATTTTGGATCGTTGGGGATGATGTCCAGCATACAACATGTACAGAATGCCACATAGAGCCGTGCAAAGGAAGTTCCAAGTGTAGGTTATAGAAAAAAGCAAGGGAGTTTGTAGAGACAGCAGCAGGAGTGAAGGGACAGCATGTGACGCAGAATTGAAGGCGGAAATATAAAAATGTGTGACAAGGAGTCTAGGCAGTCTTTGCAAGCACACACACACACGCACACACATACACACACACCCCCACCAAAAAAACTAAAACAACAAAAAGAAACGTCTGCACATGACCAGGGAGCATTAGCCATAGAGGATTGTGTTGTCAAGGAGGACAAACAAACCTGGGAGCTAGGACTCTTTCCTCGCCTCTCCCTCCTATAACTGCACTTTTTTTCCCCTCATGCTCATGGAAGGGGACAAAGGCTACAGGGCTCTTAGGTCCTGCTTTATGGGTTCTGCATCTGTGCACTGATCTGTCTGCCTGTTGTCTGGCCCAGTGAGGTTTAGTCATGTACACGAGCTTGGCTAGGAGGGAAACTGAAAGAATGCGATGAGATTCAACTCAAAACAGTTGTGTGGAGTCCCTGAGCTGAGCCTGGGCCTACAGGTGCTTTTTCATGTGCCTCTTTTTCCCCTGAGAGGGGCTGTGCAGAGGCTAGTGCCTGCCTTTCCTTGCTTTACAAGCTCATTAGTGAAGCTCTAGGGTGCTGTTTGGCCCTTCTGCTTTTGCTTACCTACTGCAGCTTTTCTGGGTACATATTTGCCTCCCTGACCTTCAAGAATAAACGGCATTATCTCTTTTGGCTCTAAGGTTCTGACAGAAGCAGAGAGGATAGTCCTGAACTGAATCCACCCCCAGATGTGGAAGACAACAGGCAATGTGCACTGTGCCTGAAATACGGTGATGACAGCGCAAACGTAAGTACCCGGTCTCTGCTGTTGTGTACACTTAGCTGTAGTATTCCCTGCCAAAGTCATGTTCATCCTTTAAACTGTGAAATTACACTTGCTGGTGATTCCTTTGTGAGCCACTGATTCTTTTCTGGGGGTGAGTTTAAATGCAGTGCAGCCAAAGCCTCTTGGGTTCTTTGCAAGTCATTGTGCCTGTGGAACAATGGAAAATATTTCCTTATCTTCTTCAGGATGCTGGACGTCTTCTCTATATTGGCCAAAATGAATGGACACACGTGAACTGTGCTTTATGGTCGGCGGAAGTATTTGAGGATGATGATGGTTCTCTGAAAAATGTGCATATGGCTGTGATCAGGGGAAAGCAGCTGGTGGGTATAAGCAAACAATGCTTTGTTAAACTGCATTGCATAAAACAGGCTGGAAATCAGCTAAAATATTCCTCCTGTGTTGTGCGTGGGTGGGTTTTTGGTTTTTTGTTTTTTGGGTTTTTTTCTTTTTGCTTTCTCTCCCTCCTTTCTTTACTTTCCTTTGGGAAAACTGTCTGAAGGTGCTTGGAATTTTGTTTCATACTTGCTCACTGTGACATTTAAGGAAGATAGTGGGCTTCGTTGCTAAGCTTTACCTTTTCCTTCTGTAGAGATGCGAGTTCTGCCAGAAGTCAGGGGCCACAGTAGGCTGCTGCCTCACTTCCTGTACAAGCAACTATCACTTTATGTGCTCACGAGCCAAGAACTGTGTCTTTCTGGACGATAAGAAAGTTTACTGCCAGAGGCACCGTGACTTGATCAAAGGAGAGGTGAGATTGTTCTTTTCTCCACCGCTTTGCCTGCGGGTTAGAATAGCTGTAACTATAAACATTCCTTAAAAGTTGAACGAGTTCTTCACGAGCAAGGGCCTGGCAGTAATGCTGTTAGGAAGAATTCACTGATAGAACTAACAAGAGAGGATTGGATTGCTGCTTTTTGATCTGCCACGCAGTAGCATGTTGCAGACCAAAGTGAACATGCAGTAAAGCAGACTTCAGGCACAGCACATAGGAAGGAAGCATTGTCTGCCTAATGGTTCCTTTAACAAGGTATTTTGTGGGTTCTTGTTCTAGGTGGTTCCTGAGAATGGGTTTGAAGTTCTTAGGAGAGTTTTTGTGGACTTTGAAGGGATCAGTCTGAGAAGGAAATTTCTTAGCGGCCTGGAACCAGAGAACATCCATATGATGATTGGTAAGATCTGATCTCTGAACACTTGTTCCAGCTTTCCTGCTATCAGGTTTGAGCTTTTGACAGAACGTTTGCTGTGCCCCTTTCTGCTCAGGTTCGATGACTATAGACTGTTTAGGAATTCTGAACGACCTCTCGGACTGTGAGGATAAGCTGTTTCCCATCGGCTATCAGTGAGTATGAACTTTTCCATGATTTTAGAGGCCGCACTGGCACTGACGTAGCCCCCATGCAAGTGGACTGCAGCCTTCACAAGCTGCGCCAGAAGCTTGTGCTTAAGCTGGGTGTGCAGCGTGTTGCATCAGAAGTGCTTATTGCTCCTCCTTTTGAGAACTGAACATTGAAGATAGGGATGCTGAGGTTTGCTCAGATGTACGCTGTATGATTCTGTGTGAAATGCCTACCAGGTGCTCAAGGGTCTACTGGAGCACAACAGATGCCCGGAAGCGCTGCGTGTATACCTGCAAGATCATGGAATGCAGACCCCCTGTCGTTGAACCTGATATCAACAGCACTGTAGAACATGACGATAACAGAACAATTGCTCATAGTCCCATACCTCTGACAGGTAAGATTTAAGGTCTTCCTACAGGTAGGTTCCTTAAATGTCTTTGGTGGTATTTATCCTCAGGAGAAGGAGAGAGCATGAGGTGGTTTAGAGGTGGGAGAGACTTCTTTGCTGTTGTTAGTGTTACGGGTGTTCACGGAACTCAAAGATTTGTCATTGTCCCAGGGCAAAGTACAATTAATAAAGAAGCTGCCACAAAGCTTGTTATAACTCCTGCACTAATCCTACTTCTTCCTGTAAATGTTTGCAAATATTCTTTAGGAAGAAGAAAGCAGACATTATCTGATCACAAGGAAGTAGTAGTCCTTGAGTTTGTGTTTCATTAACAGATACGTTGGTTTCCCCAGGTGAAATGTAGTAACGAGGAGTACTTTAGATGTGCTTTAGGAGATGGTAGGCTGTAAGATTCGGTGGTGGCTTATGCTGTGGTTTCTTTCTGTTTGTGCTGCTACAGAAACTCTCTCCAAAGACAACAGAAATACCCCTGAAATTGTAAGCCCACCGTCCCCGGACCGTCCCATGCGTTCTCAGACGCCTAGTTCCAGCTACTATCCAGTAGCCTCAAAGGCTCCTAGGATCAGGACGCCAAGTTATCCGTCGGCGCAGAGGTCTCCTGGCTCTAGACCTTTGCCTTCTGCAGGTATTGCATGTGCTGTTGACTTGGATTTTTGTTGAGCTTTTGGGACTTAGTCTTATTTGCTTTGTTTTGAGGCTTCCTCCTCCATGTGAGGATTTTTTTTTCCGCTTTGTAGAGAAAAGCAGGAAAATGGCAGTAGTTTGAAGGGAAGAACAGTTTGGGAAATCACTAGTGGGAAATGCCCCTGCAAGGAAATGCACGATTGAAACGAAAACGTGCCTGGGATGAGGAAAGGAAGGCTCGGGCACAGTTCTGGGCATAATGCAGAAGAACGATGTCAGAGGTTGGCACTTCTCTAAGTTTGTGTCTTCCTAGAGAGAATCAAAGTCTAGTATGCTCTTTCTGTAGAAGTCATGTTTTATTGCAAATTTCTTATTGAAAATTCACACCCAGAGTTGAGATACAGAACACTGATACAGACTAGCTTGTCAACTCTGCCCAGTGAATGCTGATATGCAGTATCAGACTTTGAATACATAACTCAAGTATCATTCTTACGTTCATGTTGTTTAGCTCAAAGGTTTTTATAATCGCTTGTGTTTCTGAAGGAATTAAGTGTATGTATATAAAAATCATGAATGATTCAGAGCACTTGACAGTCTTTCTTGCCTTATTTTTTCTCAGGGAGTCCTACCCCCGTGACCCATGAAATAGTGACAGTGGGAGACCCTTTACTGTCCTCCGGGCTTAAGAGCATCGGGTCTAGGCGACATAGCACCTCTTCTTTGTCACAACAGCAGTCCAAACTCCGGATGATTTCACCCCCCCGGGCTGGGAACACTTATTCCAAGCACAGCATGTCTTCAGTTTCAGGCATGGGATCCTCTTCGGAACACGAACTGAGTGTAAAAAGCAGTGAGCGCTTTGTGGGATCAGTGAATTCAGGCACTCCAAGTGCCGCAGTTCAAAGCTGCTCTAGCAGCGTGAGCTCCCAGAAAGCAGCAGCTACAGGTGGAAGTCAAACTTCCCAGCCGGATGCACCTCAGTGCGCAGAAGCCAAACAGCCTAGTGCTTCAGACCCAACAGCCAAAGGCACGCCTTCCAAGGGAGAGAAGATGAAAATGCTGCCCTCTAAAGACCCAGATGGTTCAGCTCATGGTTTTTCTTTGGGAGGAACTTCTAAAGTGTCCACCCAAGCACACAGTTCCTCAAGCACAGAATTAAATGTTAAGATAGGAACCTTTCAGGAATCTGCAAGCCCATTTCCTTCCAAAGAAACAATACCCTTTCCGTCTTTGCACCAGAGGGGCCCGCGGAGGGACAGAGACCAGCACGTGGAGCCTGCACAAGTAGAGAAAACGGCTTTGCTTGAGGAGATGGAAGCAAAGAGCATAAAGCCTGCAGGTGTAAGCAGCAGATCTCCTGCAGCAAGCGAACTGGCCCTTTCCGCCTCCCGTGATCGGCGGCAGAAGGGGAAAAAGTTAATGAAAGACGCAAATTTCAAAGAGAAACATTCCTTGAAATCTCTTACAGATTCAAGCCAAGCAGTAGGCAGCGATGAAGCGAACTCGAAGCCGGAGTTTGGTAATCAGGCTCTCGCAGCCGAGCAAGTTGGTCAGAGGTTATGTAATAGCGTCACTGCTGAAAAAGCCGGGGAGAAGTCTCCGGGGGCGCAGGGCTCATCTAAAGGTTCCGTGGCGCAGGCTGAGGCAGCCTCAAAGGAGCCGCAGGCGTCCAGAAAGCGCACTGTCAAAGTCACCCTGACACCTCTCAAGATGGAGAGCGAGAACCAGTCAAAAAACGCACAGTCAGAAGGCGATGCTGAACCCCAGTCTGCGGGCGCAGAAATGGCCCCTTTGACGGAGCCTTCCTCAGCCTCGGAAAGCGCGGAAGGCGGCCCCGTGGTGCCGGGAAGTGCAAGCGAAGCCCCGGCGCAGGAAGCCCAGAACAGTGCCTACGAAAGTTTACCTGTTCAAGATAACAACCTACTGCTGCAGGACGGAGCTAAACCTCAAGAAGAAGGCTCGTACAAGCGGAGGTACCCACGGAGAAGTGCTCGGGCGAGGTCCAACATGTTCTTCGGACTGACTCCTCTATACGGTGTGAGGTCTTACGGTGAGGAGGACATCCCGTTCTACAGCAACTCCACTGGGAAGAAGCGAGGGAAGCGCTCTGCCGAAGGCCAAGTGGATGGTGCGGATGACTTGAGCACCTCGGATGAAGATGACTTGTACTACTACAACTTCACCAGGACGGTGGTCTCCTCGACCGCCGAGGAGAGGCTTGCGCCCCACAGCCTATTCCGGGAGGAGGAGCAGTGCGATCTCCCGAAAATCTCGCAGCTGGATGGTGTTGATGATGGAACCGAAAGCGATGCGAGTGTCACAGCAACAAGCAGGAAAGTAACCCAAGTAAGTAAAAGGAGTGGCAAAGAAAATGGAACGGAGAGCTTGAAGCTGGATCGCACGGAAGAAGCTGGAGAGAAAGTGCAGGTCACCAAGAGCGCCGCCGGCCACAAGCCGGAGCCGAAGATGGACAACTGCCATCCTGGGAGCAGGGTTAAGGCGCAGGGCCAGGATTCGCTGGAAGCTCAGCTGAGCTCCCTGGACACGGGCCGCAGGGCTCATGCCAGCACACCCTCAGATAAGAACTTGCTGGACACGTTTAACACAGAGCTTCTGAAATCCGACTCGGACAACAACAACAGCGATGACTGCGGCAACATCCTCCCCTCGGACATCATGGACTTTGTTCTCAAGAACACGCCCTCCATGCAGGCATTAGGAGAAAGCCCGGAGTCATCTTCGTCGGAGCTTCTCACGCTCGGAGAAGGCCTCGGTCTTGACAGCAACCGCGGCAAGGACATGGGCTTGTTTGAAGTTTTCTCGCAGCAGCTGCCCACGGCGGAACCTGTGGACAGCAGCGTTTCCTCCTCGATCTCGGCGGAGGAGCAGTTCGAGCTGCCCTTAGAGCTGCCCTCGGACCTCTCCGTGCTGACCACGCGCAGCCCTACCGTGCCTGGCCAGAATCACGGCCGACTTGCTGTCATTTCAGAGGCTTCGCTCTCCTCCTCAGGAGAGAGGTCGCTGCTCGCCTTGCCTTCCACGGAGCCCACCGAGAAGAGAGTTACAGTCACGGAGAAGTCTGCCTCCGGTGAAGGGGAGGGCGCTCTCCTGAGTCCAGGCGTGGACCCTAGCCCCGAAGGCCACATGACACCGGATCACTTCATCCAAGGGCACATTGATGCCGAACACATAGGCAGCCCCGCCTGTGGTGCCGTCGAGCCAGGGCACGGCAGCAGCCAGGATCTGACGCGGACCAGCGGCACTCCAGCTCTGCAGGTGCCAGTGTCGCCGACCGTTCCGCTGCAGAGCCAGAAGTATGTGGCAAACGCTGCCGAGAGCCCTGGGCCCTCCCAGATTTCTAACGCCGCGGTACAGACCACCCCGCCCCATCTCAAGCCAGCCGCAGAGAAGCTTCTGGTAGTCAACCAGAACATGCAGCCGCTCTATGTCCTGCAAACACTCCCCAACGGCGTCACGCAGAAGATACAGCTGACGCCTTCTGTGAGCTCCGCACAGAGCGTCATGGAGAGCGGTGCCTCCGTGCTGGGGCCCATGGGAAGCGGCCTTGCGCTCACCACAGGCTTAAACCCAAGTTTGCCCTCGTCTCAGTCGCTGTTCCCTCCTGCCAACAAAGGCTTGCTGCCCATGCCCCATCACCAGCATCTGCATCCCTTCCCCGCAGCCTCGCAGGCCGGCTTCCCGTCGAGTCTTGGCAGCCCCTCGCCCGGTCTCCTGATTGGTGTGCAGCCCCCCGCCGATCCGCAGCTGCTCGTGTCCGAGGCCAGTCAGAGGGCAGAGCTGGGCACCACAGCTCCTGCAGCGAGCACGGCGCTGGGCAAGAAGCGGCCCATCTCCCGCCTGCAGTCGCGCAAGAATAAGAAATTGGCTCCCTCGGGAGCCCCTTCTGCTGTAGCTCCACCCGACATGGTCTCCAACATGACTCTAATTAATTTCGCTCCGTCCCCGATTGCCAACCACCCACTGGATTTGGGAACCATTGCCAATTCCACGTCACATCGCACTGTTCCCAACATTATCAAAAGGTCCAAGTCTGGAGTCATGTATTTTGAGCAAACGTCTCTGCTCCCGCAAGGCGGGACGGCGACTGCAGCTGGCACATCCACCGGCATCATTGGGCCCGACCCGGCTCACCTCCCCACGGGACCCGCTCCAGGACTAGCCTCTGGTTCCTCGGTCCTAAACGTGGTGTCCATGCAGGCCACGGCCGCCCCCACAACCGGGGGCTCAGTGCCTGGGCATGTTCTGGGGCAAAGCTCCGTGACGTTGACCAGCCCCGGCTTACTAGGGGACCTGGGCTCCATAAGCAACCTCTTGATCAAGGCCAGCCAGCAAAGCCTCGGTCTTCCCGAGCAGCACATGGCGTTACCGCCCACTTCCGGGATGTTTCCGCAGCTGGGCACGTCCCAAACGCCCTCCACAGCAGCAATGACCGCTGCCTCCAGCATACGCGTCCTGCCCTCGGCACAGAGCATGGGCATGGCAGTGGCGCAGTCGTCTGCCGACCCGGAAGGCTCGTACCAGCTTCAGCACATGACCCAGCTCTTAGGTGGCAAAGCTGGCATCGCTTCCTCCCCGCTCGAGCTCGGCGCTGCCTCGGCCCCGCAGCTCTCGAGCTTCCCGCAGCTCGTGGACGTCCCCGGTGCACCGGGGCTCGAGCAGAGCAGGGGTTCCTCCTCTGTGCTGCACGGCAGCTCAGCATCGCCCGGAGGCTCCCCGTCCTCTGGCCAGCAGTCTGCGAGCAGCTCCGTGCTCGGGTCCACGAAGCTGAAGCCCAAAGCGAAGCGCATTCAGCCCTCTGTAGACAAAGGGAACGGCAAGAAGCACAAGACCGTGCACCCGTGGGCAACGTCCTCCGAAGCACACATTGCAGACAGGGGCGCCCTGGCTGCAGGCCAGCTCTCCGCGATGGGGTAAGAGAAGGGCTGGCGTCTGCTCATCGCTGATGAGCTTTAGTGAGCACGTCAAAAAATCTTGCGCTGTTTTTTGCAGTCACTGCTGCGGGGAGCGCGCTCATCTCACAGTAATGGGTGGTTTAGCAGGCCTGAGATTAAAACAACATTTGACTCAAGTTCTTGAAATACAGATCTGTAGGGAGAGTAGGAGCTTGTGGTCTGCATTTCGCACACCAAAATGATGCCAATGGGCGCTCCAAAATGTTTCTCTTCCCCAGCTTCATGTTACTCCTTTCCCTCCAAGGTCAAAGTCCCGAACGGGATCCCATGCTGGAAGCGTGATCTTGTTTCTCCTGTCTTAGGAGCACGTGTTATTATTTCCATAGCTTTCTGAATTGCTGGGGCTGACTTCTCATTGACCTGTTGCTTATTGCTCTCACTTATGACACATGCTGCTTGGCACACATCTTGACTGCTGCTAAATCTCTTTCTCCTCTAGGGCTGCTGCTGCCAAGACAGACACGCAGGATGCAGCAGGCACAGAGCAGCCGGCACAGAGGCAGTGCGGGCAGTCGGCAGGGTAAGCGTTGCGCAGCCTCCCGGGTCTGTGCCGCCTGCAGCATGTTGCCTCAGAGGAACGTGTGCCGAGTGGGGCGAGTCTTACTCGGCTCATTCAAAATAGCTTGGGAGCTTCCATTCTGGAATGAGCAGTCATGTTTAATTTTTTAAATTAGGAATAATACCGATATGGGGAAGAGTTTGCGCGCGGGGAACAAAACAGAATATTGACATGGTTTTGGCTCTTATGTTAGCGTTCCATTTATTACTGAATTAGGATTGTGCAAAGAGCAGGTCACAGACTGTGCTAAGTTAAACTGCTGCCTGATAGTTGTCTCACCAAAAAAAAAGTGTCAGTGAATAGAAATCTTTTTGTTTGCAGAGTCTTTTAGTGCATACGGCCTCGCTATGAATCATACCTCTTGTATTTTCAGGTAACATCCAGGTTATTTTGTGATGGTGTGGACAGGGAAGGCTAAGGCTTAGGTTGATCTCTTCGATTTCTGTTCTGTGCACAGTTGTTCACGCTACAACTATGTGGTGCAGTTGTTTTGCACTCTCTGAAATCATACTCTAGATAGCTCTTGGGAGAATAGAAGTGTGCAATGCTATATAGGAAGCTAAATTTGAAACATTCAAAATCAGTTCGGTATTCTTATCGTTAAGAAAAAATAGATGTGTGTCTGCATCCAACTTAGTCATAGAAAACTGGAAATGAGGCAGGTTGTTACAGATTTGTCTTCATTTTCCTTCCTTCCAAAGGCAAATGGCTATCCTCCCAGAGTCTCAATCAGCACAAAGCTTGGCAAATGAGCAAGAAAATGCAGGTATGTCACGCTCTAGAAAACACCGAGTCTTGGGGCTCTTGGACTGGAAAGTGAAGAGCACCTTGTAGCTCTGAGTTTATTTTTTTTTGTTTTGTTTTTTTCCTCTCTCATGCTCTCAGAGAAAGTCTCAGAGCTCGTAATCTATTTTGTTGTTCTTGCTTTGGAAGGAGAAATGTTTTTGTGCACTATTAATGGAAATTGCACTCAGGGTTGTATCTATGTTTAGTTTGTGGAAATATCGACACAAAGCACATTTTACTGCTGAGACTGAATGCAAGAACTCTGGGGTACTTTGAGGCATCTCAAATGAACTTTGAAAGTATGTACAACATCTTCCCAATCCAGTATCACTTATGTACAATTGGGATAGCGTGGCTACTTCTCACTTGGAAACAGTAGTAATTCTGCTCTTCAAATATCAATTGTAAAGTGATATCTGTGCATTATGGAGATGAATGTGGATTTGTGCAACCTTTGTTCTCCTAGTAATAATGACATTAGAAGCTAATGTGCTGTGGTGGAGGAGCTGTAATGTTAGGCAGTTTCTCCTTTCTATGAGCGTGTGAATGTTGGTGAATGGTTACGAGAATATTTCTTGTGAGTGCTGATCGCTGTTTCATAAGCGTTGCTTTACAGAGCCCATGGATCCTTCTTGTTACCCTGTGAGGAAGCAGGATGTTAGGACAGATCTTGTAAAGCAGCACAGAATTCTCAGGCAGTCGTGAAATCAAAATTTGAGCTGATAGTTTCTTCTTAGAGTCACGTACCAAGCAGAGCAACAAATGCAAACCCTTTGTTTTACCCTGGATCCTCATGCTGGCTTCTGTCTTTTTTTAGGCTCAAAAGCTAGTGAGGAAGAGGAGAGCACTTTCAGCTCCCCTCTTATGTTTTGGCTTCAGCAAGAACAAAAGAGGAAGGAGTGTCTCGGTGAGAAGAAACCAAAGAAGGGTTTGGTTTTTGAGATCTCGAGTGATGACGGCTTTCAGATTTGTGCAGAAAGTATTGAAGGTGAGAACCTGTGTCTTTGCTTGCCTTGGCTTACGGGAAGGAAAGCCAAAACCAAGTTACAACTTTGGAGGATTTGTGGCCTGGTTTTATACATCTTCAGAACAGATTTTTTTTTTTTTCTTCTCGTGGCATACAGGTCTAGAACAATCTCAGTTCCTCACAGGGCATGGGTTGTGTTTTATATACGTGTCAGTGTGTGCATATATATTTATAAACGCACATATTTATATACACAGATCTGTGTAGACACATGCATGTGTAGAAACACACATGTAAATTAAAGCAATACCTCTGGATTACACAGACATAAACATGTGATGTATGTATCTGCGCACACACATTAGATCCACAGGTTTTACTTTCTAGGCCTAGAAAGGGAAGGAGACTTCATATTGTCTAAATAACTTCCTAGGTTGGAGAGTAGTGTGCACCACATGTACCTAAGAGTCTGCTGATTGTGAGCTGCTTCTCTAGATGCCTGAAAAGACAGGGTGCAATAAGCAACTTAGCGAGAGGCACCTGCTTTGTGAGTCCTCGGCACGCAAGGCCTGGATACTCCTTTGCACATCTTTGTGTTCTGTTTGTGTAATACAGATGCCTGGAAGTCCCTGACTGATAAAGTGCAGGAAGCTCGTTCCAATGCCCGCCTGAAGCAGCTGTCCTTTGCAGGTAATGCCCAATGTGAAAGGCCTCAGTTTGCGCTGGCAACCCAGGGCCCTTTCTCAGGGTTCTCTCTCCTGGAGCTTCCATTTAGCTGCTCCCTGAGTTTTGGAGGAGTGGTCCATCCAATCCCGATGAAGTGATTTAAAATTCAAACACAGAGCTAAGGAGCTGAGAGACGGGAAAGCTGCAGGCCAGCACGAGAGCTGTGGCCCGCAGGCTGCCGAGTCCTGGCGGCGCCAGGCTGCGTTGTCACGCCTTACTGCCTTGTTGCTGTGACCGGTTTCTTGTTCCAGGCGTGAACGGTTTGAGGATGCTGGGAATTATTCATGACACCGTCGTGTTTCTGGTTGAGCAACTGTATGGAGCAAAGCACTGCCACAACTACAAGTTCCGGTTTCATAAGCCAGAGGAGGCCAACGAACCTCCTCTGAATCCCCACGGCTCTGCTAGGGCTGAAGTCCACCTGAGGCAAGTGTGCACTCTGCCTGTGTTAGCTTTAGCGGTCTGCTCGCGTGATTCGGTCAATGGCAGGCCGTAAGGAACAAGGTCTCGCAGATCTTGTGCTGTTTGTGAGAGATTGTGCCAGTCCTTTCCCTCTGTAAAGCTATTGCACCTGCAGAATGTGCCCGTTGTGCTGTACCTGTTTCCTTGTCTGCTTTCCTTGGCAAGGCTTTCCTGGTTGGTGGCTTTGTTGACAGTTCTCAGAAATTATTGTGTATCATCCTGGTGCGTACCAGGCTTTGAGAGAGCACGCACTGCAAAAGCTGTAAAGCAACGAGAGTGTCAACTGGCAGCAGTGATGTTGAAACAAACTTAATGTCATCTCTTTTGAATACAGGAAATCTGCATTCGACATGTTTAACTTCTTAGCTTCGAAACACCGACAGCCGCCAGAATACAACCCAAACGATGAGGAAGAGGAGGAGGTACAACTGAAGTCAGCCAGGTATGAGGCGGGTTTGAAAGAGTCCAGAAGGCAGAAAGCACATGGGGCTGAAGAAGTCTGATTTCATAGTTCTATTTATGTGCTACATACTGGAGAGATACCAAGCAGTAGAAAATAGAGGGCGCAACCCACCGTTAGCAAGGGACCGGGTGACAACTGAAGGGAGCCGCCACACCAGTTGTCTGGTGATTTCCCAGACATCCCCAGATCTTCATGTAAGATGTTGTGAATAGAATTTGGGGAGAAAAAGGGGGAAGTGATCGGACTTGAATTTGTAGAAAGGACAGCTGGTTAACAGGTCAGACTTTGTCTTGGATAGAAGGTGTGGAAACAGATGTACATGTTAAAAAACAAAAATCCCTACACTAAATGGATTTTGATTGTTTTCTCAGTGGGTGTAAGGCTGCAGTGTCGCAGTGCCGCAGGGTTAGTGTCATGGAAAATGAGACAGCTATTAGTGTCCCAGGCTCTCAGCTAACAGCGATGGCTCACTAGCATCTCTTGGTTCTAGGAGAGCCACTAGCATGGACCTGCCGATGCCCATGCGGTTCCGGCACTTGAAGAAGACCTCCAAGGAGGCGGTCGGTGTCTACAGGTACAGTTCGCTGTTGCTGCTCTGGGCCTCTGCCTCCAGGGCGTGGGCTGGGAAAGCTCCATGAAGTCACGCTGCTGCACCGAGCGCCCAGGAAGCTGCTCTCTCCCCTTCCTGCCTCTCAGCCCTCCTTTCAAGGAGTTGTGAGCACAAAGTGCTCATACCTGCTGGCTGAGCTGGGCTCTCGGGAAAGCTTTTGCTCAGAGGTGGCCGGAGAGAGGCAGCCTTGTTGGCGTTAGCACTGTGAGGGGGAAGTGTAGGGAAATTGCAGTAGACATTGTAGTGAAATTGCGTGTGTTTGGTGCCATTTGTAACTGCCAAGATTCACTTGTACTGTTTGAAGTGTTCTCTTGCCTTGCTGCTTCTCTAGGTCTCCCATCCATGGCCGGGGTCTGTTCTGCAAAAGGAACATTGATGCGGGCGAGATGGTGATCGAATATTCAGGCAACGTCATTCGCTCCATCCTCACTGACAAACGGGAGAAGTACTACGACAGCAAGGTGAGTTGTGGGCTGTTCTAGATGCTCTTAAGGAGCCTGAGAAACCCTTTCCTTCGTGTGGTCCTCCAAGCAAGCGGAAGGAAGTGCAACAGGAAGAGACGGAGGGAGACACCTCAGTTGTTACAGGGGCTTTGGGATGAGCGGATCTGGGTAGTGCTGGCAAAAACGTGTGCAGAACTGCCGAGTCCTAGAATAGAGAGAGGCACTTTGCGTCTCGAGAGCCCCGAGCAGGCAGGTGATCTTTGGAGTCTGAAAGGAGAGCGAAGCCTTTGTGCAGTAACACGTGCTCTGTGCCACAGCGGGATGTGTGTCACGCAGGTGGGCCTGGCGCGGGCAGGCTCACGGCACAGGTGAGTGAGAGCCAAAGCATCTGAGCAGCCTAGGAGGGTGCTGAGCCCCCGTGACGGAGCGCCGACGAGGAGACGCCCGCTGCGGCTCCAGGCTGGGCTCTTTCTGTGCAGAGTCCTCATGTGGTTGCGTTTCTTTCGCCCCGCACGTAGGGAATCGGTTGCTACATGTTCCGCATCGACGACTCCGAAGTGGTGGATGCCACCATGCACGGGAACGCAGCCCGCTTCATCAATCACTCGTGTGAGCCCAACTGCTACTCGCGGGTCATCAACATTGACGGTCAGAAACACATCGTCATCTTCGCCATGCGCAAAATCTACCGCGGGGAGGAGCTCACCTATGACTACAAGTTCCCCATTGAAGACGCCAGCAACAAGCTGCCCTGCAACTGCGGCGCCAAGAAGTGCAGGAAGTTTTTGAACTAGACCTTGGGCGGGCTGTGAGCGAGCCCCGATGGGCCTGGGGCGAACCAAAGCATACAGGGAATCCCCGCTCCATGCCGGGGCGGGGATGCACGGAGGCAGCAGTGGAGCTTGGCTGGGCTCAGGGACCGAACTGGCGGCCGTGTTTCTCTGAGAGTCCACATCTTCATGTCTCGCATGCGCACACTTACCCTGCGGAAAGGCACGGGCGACTGGAGAAGATCCTCGCATTAGTTATGTTTTTGCTGTTCTCATTTCTGCCCTGACAGCACCACTCCTTTCTCAGAACGAGGCTGATGAGCGGGAGAGGGGAGGGAGGAGAGAAATGGGGCCGGGCAGGGGCTGCCGATCCCAACCCCTTGTCCCCTCCTGGCTCAGCGGGAGCTCTCCCTCTGGCGTGCCCGCGATGCTGCCCGCCTGGCCTTGGCTGTGCTGCCCTCCTCAGGAGAGGGCCCGTGTCCCCACAGCCCGCTGCTCGCAGACCCGCGTGCGCCTCGGCGCTTCCTTGGGCATCTCCAAACACTACAGGCGGCTCTGCGGCGTGTGGCGCAGGCAGCCCTCGGTGCACTCTGCCTGGGGCTTGGCCATGTTGGCATCTCGGGAAGTGCAACGGGAAGAGGAGAGCAGAGCAGCCTGCGGCAGCCTGAGGGGAACGTGGGTAACGTTTACTGCACGCTGCCCACTTGCCAGCCACAGAATTCCTGGTGGTTTTTAGCAGGGAAAGGGCTCGTGCCGACAAGTTGGGGAGCTGTGAAGCTCCCTGAGCAGCGGCCCCATTTCAGCAGCAGCCGGCCCGTTTTAGCGGGGAAGCTTTTCCCCTGTTCTGGTTGCCAGAAGCTGCCCTTGCTCAACACGAGGAGCTGCTCAGCAAGGTGCTGCGCCCCACAGAGCCAGGGCAGTGCCTGGAAGCCCCGGGCAGGGGAGTGCCCCGGCTTAGCTGCTCGCCAGTGAGGTTAAGGAGCTGGGAAGGATGTGAGCGGATGGCGGCAGCATCGAGTGAGCGGTGCCGGTGGGAACCTTCCCCTTGGGCTCCCGCTCCACGCTGCTGGGCGGCCTCCCTGGGAGGCATGGGAAGAGGCCCCGAAACGGAGCGCGCTTCCCGGTGCTGGCCTCAGTGCGCTCCGCACGGCGCCCAGGACGGCGCAGGAAGCACTTGGCACAGGCGAGGCTCCGGAGCTGGGAATGCCACTGGGAGCACCCTGGGTAGCGCCTGTCTCCCCGCTTCTGGGTGCCCCCTGCCCTGGAGGAAGAGGAACGAGGAGCCCCACGCCTAACAAATGGAGACATTGGGTTTTGCTCTGTTCTGTTTACAGTTTAGTATTTAAGGTTTTATAAATGTAAATATATTTTGTATATTTTTCTATGAGAAGCACTTCATAGGGAAAAGCACTTATGATGAGGCTTTTTAAACAGTGGTGTTCTCCTAATTTAAAAGAGTCTGTTTTTAATATTGTTTTTATTTTCATAGGACGGTTATAGGAAATACGTGGCTGGACACAGTCTGATCCTTTCTCCAGAGAGAGGGAGACACTTTTTTTTATTATTAATATTAATTTTTTTTATTGTTGTTCTAATTATTCTTGTTCTGCCTTGGTGACTTCAGTACCTGCTTGTGGGAGGGAGGCTCGGCCGGACGTTAAAGGCGGCGCCGCGGCTGCGCTGGGGCCAGCGGGCGAGCGGAGGCGGGAGCCGCAGCCGCCGCGCGCCGGCACGCACTGAGGGCCGCCGGGCACCGGCGCCGCGGGGCAGCCCCGCCATGAATGTATGTTGTGTAGGGACTGACACGGATCATGCTGTCTGCAAATACTACGAGTGGAGCCTTAGGGCGTTTATTTTTATTTGTACAAAGCAGGGGTTTTTGTAGAGGAAAAAGCGGGTCATTGCAAAGGGCTGGGTATCTTGTTGTTTCTCGTTGCGTTCTGTTCCTTCCTTCATTTCAAAGCAATACCGGGTTCTTCAGCAAGACGGTCTTTGTGCAGAATCAATCATGCCATTTGAATCCACGCTACCGGTCCACACGCGACACACGCGCGAGCTCCTCTTTTCTTTTATAACTATAAATACGATATATATAGGAACTAATATAGTAATGCACCGTGTAATGAAGCCTAGTTCAGTATCGGTCCATGGCTTTTAATTCTCTTAACACTATAGATAAGGATTGTGTTACAGTTGCTAAGGGGGCGGGAGGAACCAGGCTGCGCACGGACAGGCCGAGCTGCAGGGGCGTCTCCGGGCGCTCGCCGGGCGCCTGCGTGCGCAGCCCGCGCTTCTCCCAGCCCCTGCTGTTACCAGTCAGTACTTGTACAACTTGGCTTGCTCCTTCCTCCCCTCTCCTTGCGGTTGTGAGTGTTGGGGTACCACCTGCATATGGGGAAAATGTGCTCTGTGCTTTCCTGGTATCTTTTGAACAAGGTACTGTAGCTTTGTCTCTCAAGCAAGAACTCTATACTTGTGGTGTTTCTTTTATTGAACTTAACAGTCTTTAGTAAGTACAGGTAGGTGAATAATTGTTTCAAAAACTTAAAAAAAAAAAAACAAAAAAACAAAAAAAACAAACTGCAAAAGCAAGGTTATGTTCTAGAAATACACTTCTCGGCAACTTATCATGTATAACGACTCTTTTCTTTCCTTCTTGTGTTCTTCCAAGCTTTGGGTTTTTTCTAATAAAAAGCAAACAAACAAAAAAAGGACAAAAAAAAAAGACAAAAAGGAAAAAAGAGGAAACGTGTCTAAAGTCCATCAGTGTTAACTCCCTGCCACAGGGACGAAGGAAATACTTTAATAGTTAAAAAACAATTGCTGAAAGCTCTGCAAAAGACTGAATGTAAAAATAAAATGTGTACATAGTTGTAAAAATGAAAAACAAAAAAAAACAAAGGAGTTTTTAAACATGTTTATTTTCTATGCACTTTTTTTTATTTAAGTGATAGTTTAATTAATAAACATGTCAAGTTTATTGCTGCAGAGGGTGCCTTTGGCTTCATTCCCGAGCGGGCGGCACGGCCGGGGGGTGGCCCTGGCCCTGGGGGTCACTTGGGCGCGCTTGGCCGGGGCCGCGCGGGTGAACATTAACCAGCCGGGGCCCGCAGCGAGGCGCCATGGCCACGGTGAACGACAGGGCCGTCCTGCAGAGCATCTTCCACCCCGGCACCCCCTTCGGGGACGTCGCAGGGCTGGACGAGGAGGACGAGGAGGCGCCCGAGGAAGGTGAGGGCCGCAGGGGGCACGTGGCACGGAGCCCCTGCGCAGCACCGACGGCCTGTGCGTGCAGAGGAGGCCTTCGCGCCGGTGCTGCTGGAGCGGGCGCGCGAGCTGGAGCTGCAGGGCGTTGCGGCGGCCGAGGCAGGCGACGTGCGCGCGGCGCTGGAGCGCTTCAGCGAGGCCATCCGCCTGCTGCCCGAGCGCGCCTCTGCCTACAACAACCGGGCACAGGCCCTGCGCCTCAGCGGCGACGTGCCAGGTGAGCGCAGGGACGAGCGCCACGCGGGGCCCACGCAGCGCCAGCAGCAGTGGCTGCAGCTCGGCCTCCCTGCCGGCCGCAGGCGCCCTGCGCGACCTGGACGCTGCCATCCGCCTGGGCCACGGGCGCGGGCGCGCCGCCTGCCAGAGCCTGGTGCAGCGCGGGCTCATCCGGCGGCTGCAGGGCCGCGACGAGGACGCGCGGCAGGACTTCGCACGGGCTGCCCGCCTCGGCAGCGCCTTCGCCCGCCGCCAGCTCGTGCTGCTCAACCCCTATGCCGCACTCTGCAACCAGATGCTGGGCCACATGCTGGGCCGCCTGCGCAACCCCGACGGCCCCAACACCAGCCCCTGAGGGCTGCAGGTGCAGGGCGGCCCGGGGACGGCACTGGGAGCTGAGCTGCACTCGCGGCTCCGCGTGGCCCAAATAAAGCTGCGTGCCTGGATCGAGGCTCTGCGTGCTGCACTATGCGTGCTGGCGGCGGGCGGGAGGTATCACACTGCGTGCGGCGCTGCTGGGGGAGGCGCCAGGCTGTGGCAGCGGGTGCCTGAGCCCTGTGCGCTGCTGCCGCCGCTGCTGCAGCGGGCAGGACGAGCGTGCGGCCGGCCGGGCCCGCCCCTGCCCGCCTCCGTGGCCTGCGCACCGGTGGCCACCCCGCTCAGCGCCGCACTGCGGCCCACACCAGCAGCATGGGGCCCCGCGGGCCCTCCCCGCTTGCCGCCCTAGCGCTGCTGCTCTGCGCTGCAGGGCAGCAAGCACAGGGCGCCCCGCGAGCATCTCCTGCCCCGGCTCCCGCAGCCCCACTTGCAGGGCCTGGCCCCGCTCTCGAGGGGCAGCCGCGGGCACTGCGCAAGGGCGAGCACGGGACCTTCGCGTGCCAGGCGCCGCTCCCAGCTGCTGCACTCGCCTGGTCCCTGGATGGCCGCCAGCTGCAGCCCAACAGCCCCCCTGATCCCGGCATCCCCGGCACCTTCACACTGGCCGCCCACCGCGCTGACCACCAGCTCATGTGCGCCCTGACCCCTGCAACGCCTGGAGCCGCCAACGCCTCCGTCCGCCTGGATGTGCAGTGTGAGCTCCCCACGCTGCACGAGCGGCCGCCCCCGCGCAGCCCCAGCTGGGTGAGCGCCAGCACCTGGAGCTGCTGACGGCCCCTCCTGCCCACACAGTCCCGCCCGAGCTGCTGCACACGGACACGCGCCCGTCCCGGGCCGCGGCGCCACCACTGATCGTGATGCTGCTGGCACTGGTGCCAGCCGGTCCTCCCGCCACCATCACCTGGCTCGGCCCCGACGGGCGCGCAGTGACCAACGCCTCCCAGCTGCTGGCCCCCAATGCTGATGGCCGCCTCGCACTCCCCAACCGCACCGTGCGCCTCCGCCTCGGCGCCCTACCTGGCCTCAGCATCGCCAACGCCTCCGTCTTGCGCACAGGTAGGTCTGCGGGCGTGGGGATGGCAACGGGCTCCATGCGGCAGGACCTGAGGGCCCCAGCGCTCACACAGGTCTCTTGGACGCCCGCGTGGAGCTGCCGTTGCTGGCCGTGGCTGCCGCTGTCGCCGTGGTGCTGGGTGCCCTGCTGGGCCTGGGCTGCCTGGCCGCCCACCGCCCCACGAAGCCCAGCACAGGTGAGAGCCAGGGCCAGGGCCAGGCTGCTCCAGCACCACCCGCCCTGACGCCTCTTCCCGCAGGGCCGTCTGGAGCCGCGTCCCCTGCTCTGCACCCCAGGTCAGTCCATCTTGCTGCCTCCCATGGGCTCTACTCTGGGGAGCACTCTGGTGGCACCTGCCACCCTGTGGACAGGCAGCTGCAGGGCCCTGTGCTCAACCCTTGCTTCACCTCAGGTGCCCCAGCTGCTCCCAGATGCCTCGCAAGCACCGGTCTCTGCCACCCAACCTGCGCCTCAGCGACCTGGTGCAGGAGCCCCGAGGTGAGGCCTGGCACCGCCGCTTGCAGCGCGGGGTCCTCTCGCTCTGAGCCCTCCTTCTGTCCATCCTTCCTTTCTCCCGCGCAGGCAATCCCACAGCTGCAGCAGAGGAGCCCGGCCGGCCGGAGCTGGAGAAGGCCCCGGTGCTCATCGGCCTCGGTGAGGGCTTGGGTGGTCTCTGGAGCCGTGCGAGGAGGCCCCGGTTTCCGTGGCTGCTCCACAGGACCCCAGCAGCTGCGGTCTCGGCCCTGCAGGGTTCATCCGCCTGCCCACAACTGGCTACATTTACAAGGTGTCCAGCACCAGCAGTGATGAGATCTGGCTGTGAGATGCGGCACGGCACCGCGAGCCAGGCTCGACGCCACGCAGGAGGTGTCCGTGAGCCCGCAGCTGCCTCTGGGGACCCGGCCAGCCTGGGATCTGTACCAGCGCTCCGGCTAGCAGAGGAGCAGCAGTGTCCGAGGCCTCCTCGCCTTCCTCGCTGCCTGCTCTGGAGCCCGGCTGTTCTCGCTGCGGTGCAGAGCCGGTTGTGGTGAGCGGGGCTGGGGAGCAATGCCGGGGCATGTGGGCGGGATGTGCCCGCCAGGCACAGGGGCAGAGCCGCAGCAGAGGCCGAGGCCGGGCTAGCACTGCACTGAGTCTCTCATGCTCCACAATCCTGGGAACCAGGTGCTGCATTGGGCAGCGTGTGGGACACCTCCTGTTTTGGGGAGGTGCCATGTGAAAGAGAAAGGTGCTACTTCCTTGGGCTGCACAGGAGCCTTGGGAAGGGGCTATGAACGGCAGCAGCCCGCAGAGTGTTGCTGCTCCATGCTGCCTGGTGGCAGGAAAAGCAGGGCCTGCTCTTGGGAATGGTACGAGGGCCCCCGATTGCCCCTGCAGCTCCGGAGGCTGCTCTGCGCCCCTGTCCCAGCCCTTGCCCTTTGTAATGACAGCAGCGCCTGGGGTTGCCTGCACCCTGCTTGTGTGGAAGCTGCACAGCCCGGGGCCCACCTGGGTCCTGCCCAGCCTGCGGCTCCGGACAGCGCCAGGCACAGGGGAGCGATGCGGGGCTGCTGGTGCAGAGCAGCCCCTTGCAACGCGCAGGGCTGTGCCAGGAGCAAAGGCCTGGCAGCAGCTCCGTACTCGCTTTCAGTAGCTCTGCTGCAAGCCAAGGCATGTCTTTATTTAACCTCAGCCTTTAAAATAGTTAATCATCCAAACGCAGCACAGCTGCTCATGGCGCAACTCCCATGAAGCTGCTCCCGCCGTGATGCCCCTGCAGCGGGGCAGGTGGCAGCCTGGGTGCAGCAGTGCTGGGGCTCCCAACAGCAATAAACAGAATTCGCGTGTCCGCCTGGCACCGTCCTGCTTATTCCTCCTCAGCACTCCTTGGTTTCTCTGGTGCACTCTGGTAAAACAGCTGGTGGGAGAAAGAAGAGTAGAAGCTCCTCCATCTTTTACCAGGCTGCTCTCGTCAGCCTTCAAGCCATGTGCAGCCCTTAACAGATGTGCCCCGTGTCACCTGCGGCCACCTGCACGCAGTGTGAGGCAGGCAAAGATCCCCCTGTCCCCTCCCGGCCTCCTTCTGCCTTCAAAAACCCTGGCAGAATGTGCAAAACTAAAGCACAGATATTGCTGTGTGTACCAAAGCAAGCTGAGAACAGAGAAAGGGACGTAACAGTAGCGGGCAGAAGACATTCCTAGATACAGCAAGACCCTGCAACATGGTATGTGACTCAGTTTGCTGTCTGAGCATGGCATTTATTTCCTGCTGCTGTAGAGCTTGACACATCCACTCTACGGGTCTGTGAGGTGTCACACTCTCTTGTTGTCTTCCTTGGGAACGATGGGAGGGATTAGGCAGCTTCTGCCACACGTGCTTGGGCTCAAACCCTACCCTATGATTCCCTATCAGTGTCCCGGAAATGTGGGAGTCTCTTGGAGTGCTGTGCTTTGCCTTGTGAGTTGCTCTGCTCAAACTTTTGAAGTGTGTAGGTGATGTTGAACCAGGAGAAAAGGATTTCAGGTGAAGCTTCACGTGAGGCTCAACACTTCTACCTCGGCTGCCTGAGAGGCTGGGTTGGATGGAGGGCTCCCGGCCTTCTTCCCTTCAGCCAGCGCTTTGAAGTGCTGCAGGAAAGGAAAGCATGAGTACAAAGGTTTAATTCTCAAAAAGTAGAACACAGCCTTATGAAAAGACAAGCCCAAGTTCCTTTGTATGACCTGGATGGTCAGGAGACACCTAGAGCCTGGCATTGGCCTGTGGGGTTCCCAGTGCAATTCTGACAAGCCCCTGTGTGTGTTCGACTCTCTGTGACTTCAATGGGGACAATATTCTGCACTTATCCTGCACTGCAGAACACTGCTGCGCCCCACCTTAGCGAAAACCAGAGGCTCCCTGTGTAACGTGCCAATCGCAGTACTACTTTTCAGGGCTCAGTTAGGAAAACAAGGAGCTGCGCAGGTGTTCCTTGGGCCCTTTCGTGCTGTGTTGCCCGCTGCTTGCAAACGCGCCAGGCAGCAAGGCCACGTTTGGGGCCAGCAGTTTGGAAATGCTGCAAGCTGGGGGCCAGGCTCTGGCGGGTGCTGCTCACCTGAGAGTTCTTGAACTCCGAGTAGAGAGAGAAAAGGACGTGCAGAGGCTGGATGCGACTCTTGTACACAGGGATGTCCAGAATGGCTATAGACAGAGAGCAGAAGTGCTGAGAGCTCCCGGGCTGTGCTGTCCTCCAGAGAGGGCTGCAAGAACAGCACCAACTTCCCCCTGCCTCCCTCTGCTCCGTGTGCGTGCGTGGGTCCCTTCCCTTGAGCAACGCAGCACCTGGGCTGTCCTGCATACGCAGAAGGAGCCAGTGCACCCAGAAGCACTGAAATACCCTCTTTTCCCCTCTAGACTCTAGGCACATGGTGTGCCATTACCCCTCACAGGCTGCTCAGCAGAGCCTGCAGAAGCTAAGCCCTTGTATGAGGAAAAGCACTGGGTGTGTGACTGTCTGAGACACTGTTGTTACCTCATAGCGTCTTTTTTGATTTCCAGGAAGTTCCTGGGCTAGGAACAATCAGGTGTCTTTGGAGGGGGGTTGTCCTCTGCTTACCACATATCATGTCGCAGTACTCGGCCAGGCTGCAGTTTATCTCCGCGGTTGGCAGGCTCACCTGCAACACAGGGCTCTGTCAGCTCACAGTGCAGCCGCGCGTGGCAGTGCAGGCCCTGCTCCATGCACCTTGGCAGGGCACAGATGGCCAGGAGGAGCAGACATGACCTGCGCAGGCTCCAGGCGAGGTGCTCACGGAGGAGCAGCAGCCTGGATTACACACGAGGAGGTCACTGTCAACATGAAGGGTACAGCAGGTACCCATCACCTGCGCAACACACCTTTCCCAAGAGCTCTTCAAATTCTGGCAACCATTCCTGCATGAGCGTTTCAATGTCGGGCATTGGTCTGCAAGAGGAGGAGAAAAAACCAAATATGTCCTGCAGGAGTAAGCGCAGGGCTTGGGAACAGCGTCTGACCACCGGAGTGCTGTCAGAGGTGTGCCCCGCTGTGGGACAGGGTGGCTGCACAGTGTCCCTTCAGGCATTTCTACCCGGGCAAGTAAGCTTAAGCTGTGAGGGTGTCACAGCTGCGCGTGGCCTGGTGGCTGAAGGACGATGCTGGCAAGAGTCTTTGGAGAGAGGCTGGACAGCTCCCTGTGCTGGGATGGGGCAGAAGGGAGTGCGCGGCAGCAGAGGCTGGAGGCACAGTGGGTCCCAGACCCATTCCTGCCTCCTCAGATGCATCCTTCCCTTCCTGCAAACTCTCTGCTTGCAGGAAGCCGCGGCTTAGGAGTGCTGGCTCGCTCAAGGTTGTGACGGGAAAGAGCAGAGCAGAGAGGGAAGAGAGCATCCTGCCCACCTGCATCACACAACTGCCCTGCCAAGGCCCCAGCGCTTCCTCCCTCCTGCATCGCTTGGCATGTCCACGCAGGCTGCGCCCCAGCCCTCCAGCACCGACCCTCCTGCGCACATGGACACAGACACCAAGCAGCTCACCTGCTGTAGTGGACAGTGGCAGGGGGTTTGCAGCGATGCAGCTCTGTGATGCTTTCGATCCAGCTGTCAATAGCCTTGGGGTTCTTCTCGGCATTCTCTATGCTCTTCACCTTTATCTGCTGCTAAAACCAAATATCAACCTGCACATGCAGGGCAGTGGATTTCTGCAGACCTTCTGTTCAGCCCCCATTGAAGCAGGAGCCTCTTCCGGACCGCACCCTGCAAACTGCTTTCTGCAGACAGACGGGGAGCTGGGACACAAACTCTGAGAAGATGCAGGCAGGGACAAGGAAAAGGCAGCAGAGCTTCAGCCAAAGGAACCACTGGGATGCACAGTGTGCACCGACACTTTCCAGAAACAAGGTCTGGATGTGTTTCAGCATAAAGGTAGGAAAGGGGCAGGGTTTTGTGTGTTTTATTGTCTTGCTTTTAAAACCAAGTGACCACTTTGGCTGCAAGGCCAAAATTCCTACGGGCACAGACGTGACACTAAAGCCAAGTCTTTTCCCGGTGGCAGCTGGAACTGGGCCCTTTGGGCTCGCAACTCACAGTGATATTGTGCTGCTTGGAATCCTCCGTCAGCCAGAGAGAGAGCACTGTGGGATCCGACTGCTTCGTGGACGGCTCGTCGAGCACCAGCAGGCCCAGGTTGTCAGGGTTGCCATCCGGACGTGGCACCTGCAGAGAGACAAAAATGAGTTCCTTTGTACCTCCAAAGGGGGCTACCCAAAGGGGTAGCAGGGGCTACCGAGCACGGATGCTGTGTGTGCTTCCCACTGCAGACTCGAAAGGCAAGCGCTAGGCTTGCTGCTTTGGAAAGGCAAACGAATGAGCTGCCAGCGCAGCAGGAGTGGAAATGCCAGAGCTGTTACCCCAGATGCAGGGCACAGAGCGACCACATTAGCCACGAGCATCTGAGGGGCACCTAGTGCTGGAGCTCGAGCGCAGGCATCTACCTCGGTGCTGCGCAGCGGGGATGTTGGTCCCCCTCGGCCAGCCTTGCTGTGCCAACCAGCAAAGCCCCATGCTCTGCTCCCAGGAACAAGTGACTACCTTTAAAAATGCATCAATGTCTCCAACTGCAGGAATGAAGTCTGGAATGAAAGGCTGCAGCTTGTGCTCGAGTTCTATCGCTTGGGGCGTGTACCTGAGGAAGGTGCACACGCGGCGAGGGTGATGCCGATGATCCCCGCCGGAATGCAGCGTGCACAGGACGCGGAGGGACGTGCCCCTGCTGCTCCAGCTCACCTCCTGATGTACTCGAAGAGCTCTTTGATCTCGGTGGACACGGAGAGGCAGTCGTAGTCGGCGGGGTTGTAGGCGCTGGCGGCAGGGAGGGATGCGTGCTAAGCGCCACACGCGGCACACGCGGCGGGGACAGCGCTGCTCGCGGGCCTGGGGCCGCGCTCACCCCGCGAGCGCCGCGCCGCGATCCTCGTCCTCGTCGTCGGCCGAGTCGCTGTCGGAGCTCTCGTCCTCCTCGTCTTCGTCCTCGTCATCGTCCTCATCCTCGCTGGGCCCCGCCACGCGTCGCGGCGCCGCCTCCTCGCGCGGCCGCGCGCCAGGACTGCCCTCAGC
>PTEX01000357.1:329019-356529 GCA_003342815.1 Eudromia elegans
CTGCGCGCTGTGCGCCCGGGCGCCGCCGCGCCCGGCGCGGAGCCGAGGCCTCGGCGGGTCGCAGGCCGGGCCGCGGGGCTGAGGGGCCGCGGGGGCCTCGGGGGCCTCACCGGGGAGGCTGCGTGTGACACGCGGCCGGGCAGGGGGCTGCCCAGGAGTCATCTGGGCCCTGTCGAGTTGGGAGGCGCCAACGGTGCGGTCTTAGGGGGTGAAACAGGCCCTTTTGGGAGTGTCGGAGCCTCTCGCTGCAGACATCACTTTGGCCACGGTGAGAAGTGAGTCCTCCGGAGGAGGAAGCACTGAAAGGTCTTTGGTCGGGAGAGGGAGAAGCAGAGCGCGTAACCAGGCAGCTGCCGCGGTGCCGTTGCACTGCTGCTGCCATCAGAGCTGTGTGGGGTCCCGCAGGCTCCTCCGCCCGCTGCCGCCTGTGGAACGGGTGTCTCCGCTGCAGAGCGGGCACGGAGGAGGAGTGCTGAGCGGCCTCCCGCTCCCTGCAGGTGCTCCTGGCAGCCGCCGTCTGCACGAAGGCGGGCAAGGCCATCGTGTCGCGACAGTTCGTGGAGATGACTCGCACTCGCATCGAGGGGCTGCTGGCAGCCTTCCCCAAGCTCATGAACACTGGGAAGCAGCACACCTTTGTGGAGACAGAGAGCGTGCGGTACGTCTACCAGCCCATGGAGAAGCTCTACATGGTGCTGATCACCACCAAGAACAGCAACATCCTGGAAGACCTGGAAACACTCCGACTCTTCTCCCGAGTGGTAAGAGCGGGTGTGTGAGGCCACTGGTGCCACACTGGAGTGCAGGTAGCCCCGTTCCCAGAAAACTCCCTTTCTGAAGTGCCCGCTGCCTCTGCCTGTGCAGAATCGCCTTTCCTAGAGCCTGTCCTCCTGACAGCCTAATCTCCTGTCCTGACCTGATTGTGGGCACTGCTCGTGATCCTGAAAGTTTCGGTGGCGTTTTTGAATTACACGTAGGAAATCTGTGTTTGAACTCCAAGTGTTGGGATGAAAGGAATGGTGCTACAGCAAGCCTGCCATGAAATGCCTGCTGGAGGGTTAAGAGAGCACCTGCCCTCCTTGCAAAGGCAGAATAAGGTGCCGTTGCAGTGTGGGGTTATTGCAGGTCTCGTGCTGCTTCAGAGACACTTCCAGGTAGCAGATGTGAGCGCTTGCCCTTCCCTTTATAGCCGCTTTCTGCCCTAAGCAGACAGCAGACCATTGGGAAGTTCTGCTGCTGTGCAGTGTTTGTTTGTGTAGGTTTATGAGAGTTACTATGTTGCGGAATTAAGAGGCTATTAAATATTTGGAGCCAGGAAAAGTGACCTGAACAGCATTGCCAAAGCTCTGTACGGTGTTTGTCAACAAGGGGAAGGAGTGTCAGGGAGCTCGGTGCTGAGCGCATCTTGCAGGGTGTCTGGCCCGAATGTGAAGCGTGGGGATGCTGGGAAGTAAACAGTGGGATGTGCTGCTGTATGTTGCTATGCAGACTCCTTCCCTGTGTCTCTCCCTGCCTAGATCCCCGAATATTGTCGAGCTCTGGAGGAGAACGAGATCTCTGAGCACTGCTTTGACTTGATTTTTGCTTTTGATGAAATTGTTGCCCTGGGCTACCGTGAGAATGTAAACCTGGCGCAAATCCGGACCTTCACAGAGATGGACTCACATGAGGAAAAAGTCTTCCGAGCTGTCCGAGAGGTGAGCAGATGGAGCTTCAACCTGGCACTCGCCTGTCTGTGAAATGCTGCTTTTAAGGCCAAAGTGCTTTTCCCCTTTATACGGGTGGTAGGCCCGTGAGCAGCACTTGCTTTTATCTGAGCTAAATGGTCACCTTAGAAGCAGGTCAGCTGAGTGTGAGCTGCTGCATGGCACAGAGCGAGATCCCAAAGCTCTCTTGGCCTTTTGTCTTCCCCTTCAGACTCAGGAGCGTGAGGCAAAGGCTGAGATGCGCCGCAAAGCAAAGGAGTTGCAGCAGGCCAGGAGGGATGCCGAGAGGCAGGGCAAAAAAGCCCCAGGTTTTGGGGGCTTTGGCAGCTCAGCTGTATCTGGAGGCCCAACTGCAGCGATGATCACAGAGACCATCATTGAAACAGAGAAGCCTAAAGTGGCTCCTGCGCCAGCCAGGTATGTGTATCCTTGGAGCTGACGTGACTGCAGCCTCTGCCTGAGGCAAAGCTTTCCGTTATCCTCCTCAAGAGGCTCCTTTATTGTCTTGTCTCTCTTACTGTGGGCGAAGAGGGGCACCGAGATAACTGACATACGTCAGTGCACAGGGCAGAAGTGCCCAGTGCCCTCTACAGCGCTGGGGTCTGCCCATGCTCAGGGGCTGTCTCTTCCCTGCTTCTGTGAGAAGAAGCCAGCTCTCTAATAGGAGCTTATCCCTGTGGATTGAGGAAAGGCCCTGCTCCTTCTTCTTGCCAAACTCTGTGTGTTGACCTTGACGGTCTAGTGTGGGTACTTGTAGACCAGTACTCGCTGTACGTTTTCAAGACCACCCTGATGCCCTTGAGGAGTGTTTGCAATAAACGTCCCATTAGTGCAGGAGCGACTCATGCTTGGCGGGAAGTCCTTGCTGGACCACACGCTGGTCCTTTTGTGTCTGAGAGTACGAGGTACCTGAACGCAGGTGTGTTTGGCAGCCTCTTGTCCTACTCCTGAGGCCTCCCATTGTAGCCTTGCCTTGTCCTGAGGCAGGGAGAGTACGGCTCTGAAAACAGGCGAGGGCTGATGCATCTGTTGCCGTAATCTGACTCAAAGATACTTTTGCCTATTGCCCTTTAGGCCCTCAGGTCCAAGCAAAGCTTTGAAACTTGGCGCAAAAGGCAAGGAGGTGGACAACTTTGTGGACAAACTGAAATCAGAAGGAGAAACTATCATGACTTCCGTCGGCAAGCGCTCCGTGGAAGCTGCCAAAGTTCTCGCTCCTCCAATCAACATGGAGAGGTGGGTATCACACTTGCTAGAAGGCATCGTTCCTGGAGCGCTCCATACGATCCCATTGTTACTACAAGAGCTGTCAGGATTCCTCTGCTTTGTTTTCAGGATGGGTTTTCTGCTATGCAGCACTCCTGTGCACTGATGTCTCTTGTTAAAAGGTGCAGCCAAAAATCTTAGCGAGCACAGCCAAAAGGAAAAAGAAAAGAGAAAAGATCAGGCAAATTGCCCCTTCGATTAGGCAGTGCTTCAGTTAAGGTGGGATGTGCATCCATTGTTTATCTGAGGCTGGAGGCTTTCCTTTGCTTTTAGGAATGTTGCTCTTTTCCCCATACTTAACCTTCAGATCAACTTACATAGTTGCCATTTTTTCTCTTCCCTAGACGCACAGACTTCCTGTTTAATTGTGGCACAGGACACAGGCAGTCATAGTTTGTTTCCCAGGCAGCTCTTGAGAACCTTTTACTACCTCTTGCCATAAGGGAAGCTGCAGCACGCTGAAGGGGGTTGCAGTGAACTGCATGTCCACATGCTGTGTCACTGCTGCTCGGGGCTTCTGCTCATTGCACACTGGTGTCCTTAGATCCCTGTGCCCCAGAGCTGGCCACCTGCACTTGCTGAACATTAGCCTCCCATCTTGCCCACCAGTGCCCACCGAGTGGGGTGCTTGACATACTGCTCTTTTTCTGTCTAGTGTACACATGAAGATAGAAGAGAAAATTTCCTTGACCTGTGGCCGTGATGGAGGTTTGCAGAATATGGAGCTGCACGGCATGATTGTGCTGCACATCTCTGATGAAAAGTTTGCCCGGATTCGCCTGCATGTGGAAAACGAAGACAAAAGGGGGGTACAGTTACAGGTAAGGCCTGTTTGGTGTCTCCGCTACTGAGAAGGATTTGCTGCTGCCTGGAGCAAAATAGGCAAACAAGCTTCGTGCGTTTCACTGTGCCGCGTTCCTGTCCAAGCCGTCTCAGCCACTGCCCTGAGAAGGCCAGCAGCCTCTCGCATAAATGAAGGGCCAGTTCCCACTTGGAAGACCAAAGGGCAGTTGAACGATCCCGTCTTCTGCTTCTCTTGATACCTTCAGAGCCTTATCTATGTGCACGTTGGCATGCTGCCTGACTTCTCTTGGACTTTGCAGCAGTCTGTTGTGCTGCTTCATGCTACTTTGAGCCTGTGAGCTTTAGCGGTGGAGCAGGAGCATTACAGTTAAGTTAGTTTGCCAGTAAAGATGGCTTTCCTTACCTAAAAAGCTGTTTTGTTGCTGTTCACTTGTGACCTGCTGTTGCTGTGAGTATCAAATGCACTTCCCAGAGCTGGAGCCCCCAGTTACAGTTAGTGCCATAAGCTCTGGAGACTCCTAGAGAGATGCTCTTCCCTTTCTCCCTTTGTCTTTCTACCTTTTTGTTGCGGTCTGGCGATGGCCTTTGGTACGTTGCATAGCTGCCTCCACCTTCAGACCCTGCAGTGCTCTGTGCTTAGCTGTCTGCAGGTTTGGTGAGAAGGGTGTAGGTTCCTGATCAGCTCATCTCTTAAGCAAGTTGTGACCAGGACTCCCCTATATGCTGCTTTGGGAGGAGATAAAATCTAACCTAGTGTTGGCTCTTGTCTTTCCAGCGTAACTTGAATTTTAAATAGCAAAAATCCTTTGCTTTGAAAAAGCTATTTGCATTGGATGCAGTGATTTCAGTGCAGTTTTGCTGCCGGCATTTGGGTTACTGAATGCGTGGAGTCTGTTGATGGAAGTGTGATTCTTGAGCTTTCAGGGTGTTCTTTGAGGTAGTGGGAAGGAAAACGCTTCAGGTCTTACAAGTCGTTACCGTTGTTCTGTAAGCATTGCCCCTGAACATGCCTTGCTTAGATTGTCTGGGCTGAATTCCAGCGCTGTCAGATATTTTTCTTCACGGACCAGGCTTTTCAGGAGAGCGTTTAGATTGCTAAGCACAGCGGGTGCAGCAGGGCCCCTGTGTCGGGAGTGCTGAGGAGCTGTGTGTTCTAGACAGGAATGTCACGGGCCATGCAAGGCCCTCGCATTGAAACTGCTGTGGTGGCTGACAGCGCCTGGATGCCCGTTCCCATTTCAGACACACCCCAATGTGGACAAGAAGCTCTTCACCGCAGAGTCGCAGATTGGTTTGAAGAACCCCGAGAAGTCCTTCCCTCTTAACAGCGACGTGGGCGTGCTCAAGTGGAGATTGCAGACCACTGAGGAGTCCTTCATCCCACTGACCAGTGAGTTGGGCTGCGCGTGGCCCCTGGCACGGGGCTGGGGAGCCGGGCAGCCACGGGACACCAGCCTGTCCCCTGTCTGTCGCCTGCCTGCAGCAGCCTCTGGGCTGTGAGATCCCCACGTGGGAAGATATCTTCTCCTGAGACTAAGCGTCCTGCTCCCATGCGGTTGGCTCTTCCTCAGCACCTGCCTCACTTATGAGTGCTACATGGTTTACACGCTCTTCTTCTGTCCTCAGTTAACTGCTGGCCGTCGGAAAGTGGGAACAGTTGTGACGTTAACATCGAGTACGAGCTGCAAGAGGAGAGCCTAGAGCTGAATGATGTGATCATCACGATCCCTTTGCCGTGAGTAGCCTTGGATGTATGGGCAGAGCCTTCCTGCATCTGCTACGTCCCCTCCCTGCTCTGGCCTGGCGCTGCCTGTCTGTCCGAACAGCACTCACAGCGAGCCAGCCACATGAGCTCATGTGGCTCCTTCTCGCCCACTCTAGGTCTGGTGTCGGGGCCCCGGTGATTGGGGAGATCGATGGCGAGTATCGTCACGACAGCCGGAGAAACCTCCTCGAGTGGTGCCTGCCAGTGATCGATGCCAAAAACAAGAGTGGCAGCCTGGAGTTCAGCATAGCAGGGCAGCCTAACGACTTCTTCCCAGTGCAAGTCTCCTTCGTGTCCAAAAAGAACTATTGCAACATACAGGTAGGATCACTACCCGCACAGGGCTTGCTCTCAGAGAGCTCAGAGTGCTGTGGCACTCGCAGAGCTTGCGATTTCCTGCCATTAATGCTGAGGATAGCTGCCCTGTCCCTGCCAGGCAATGTTGGTGGCATCTACTTGCCTGCACTGCCGACTGCCTTAGCTGCCTGCCCTCCTGGGCTGGCCTCTTCTCCGCCAAGGTGGCAGATGGAGATCATCATCTTTCTACAGGACAGCTCTTTGTCACAGGGGTTTCCGCTGTCTTTGCTCAGATTCTCTGCCAGTGTGAACCCTTCCCTTCCTCTGCCTCCATGCAGCTGGTGCCAGAGATGGTGACACGAGGGAAGGTGGCAGGTGCCGTGCTGCGCAGCGGCGTTCTTCCCTCTGTCACCTCACCATTTCCCTTGGCTACCGACTGCTACCCTCTGTACAGGCTGCTTATGCCCATCTCTGTGTCGGTTCTGCTGGGCCGTGACGCGGGAGCGTGGTGCTGAGAATGCACTGACCTAACTGTGTTGTCTCCACAGGTGACCAAAGTGACCCAGGTAGAGGGAAACAGTCCTGTACGGTTCTCTACTGAGACCACCTTCCTGGTGGACAAGTATGAAATCCTGTAGTGCCGGCTGTGGGGAATCGCAAAGGAATTTTTTAAATTAAAAAAAAAAAAATAAAAGAGGCCGAAGTTTATTCTGAATGTCTGGAACGCCACAGCCCTCTCTCTGCTAAGACTCGTGGCTCTGTCCACCATCTGCAGCGTTCCTGCCTCACAGACGTTTTCTGGCAGAGTATTGACAGGAGCACGGGGGAAAAGGGTGCAGATTTCTTTGGCAGATTTTCACTGGCCAGCAGAAAAGGGACAGCCCGTCTGTGACACTTGCCCTTCTCCTCACACGAGGCCGACCGGCGCTCAGTCCCAGAGCATACTAGACATCATCCTCCTTTTTTAGGCTTCACACACCTTTCTCTTGTTGGTGCTGTCATTTTATTTCTCCTCTGCCTTCAACTTGTGTTTCATGGATGAAAGCAGGCATTAAGATATTGTGCACAAGGGCGTTGTGCTTTGTTGGACCTTTCCGTGTGGCAAGAGGGAAACAAGTTGGCTCTGATTCCCAGGGTGGGCACGTGGCTAGAGTGTGGGGGCAGCTGCTCCCTCTTCCTGCCTCTGTGCCACCCTTTGCTGCCTCTTGGGCCCTGCATTCCAGTGTGGACCTACCCTTGAGTATACTGGGGTGGATGCAGGCAGATCGAGGCGGCCCTGTAGGGAGCGAAGGCAGCACCATGGTCACTGCCGCAAGGGAAGGGGCAGCGAGCAGCAGGGCCGGCCTCACCACCGCTGGCATTGCCTCTTGGGCAGCTCTCCAAAGGGGCTTCCCTCATGGAGAACCACGTGTGGAGCCCGACTTGGGCCGCTCGTGCTTCTTGGTGAGGTGAAGACCTCTGCCTGCTGGGTGCAGAGCGCTCTGTCCCCCTGCGTGCGAGGTCTGCTAGGAGCTGTCTGCAGTGAGTTTATTTTCTCATCCCTTTGCCCTGGAGGAGGAAGGAAGGTAGTTTCCTGACGGCGCGCCAGGCTCATCTGACCTGTGTGGAGGCTGAAGGGCTCCTGCGCACACAGTCTGCCCTCCGCAGGACTCGGCTTGCGGGTCGGAGCTGCCGTAGCCGAGTGCGGCAGCTGCGCGGGGCCGCCTGCCAAAGAAGTGAGCAGCCTCTCCTCTGGTAGCAGTGTGGCCGTTGGGGAGCGCCAACCCGCACGGCTTCCCTAGCAGGGGAGGCAGCGACCCTGCTCTGTAGCGAGGTAGGCGAGGAACCCCGAAAACTCGCTTGTGTTGAGAGTTGCTTGTCTATATGATTTTAAAACGGAGTCGAGGTTAGTTCAAACACGGAAGGAGCATTTTTCTTGAATTTCAAGGGTGATATTAAAAAGAAAAAAAGCCAGTTTTTGTAACCCTGTACAATAATGGCCTAGGGAATAGGACACATTCCAATATATACAAGACTACAAATTCCTTAATCAAATAAAGAGTATTATAAAAGGAAAGTGGCTGTGATTGTTCTCACTTGCCTTGGTTGCTCACCCTACTTGCCATAGATGACAGGGGAGATGATTTCAGACCAGGGCAGAAGAGGTGAGGGTTAGATGAGCACAATGTCAGTTTTGTTGCCCCTCAAAACAAGTTTGCTTCAGAATTGTGTGCAGGATCCAGTCTCCTGCAGTTACTCTAGAGCAGCTCGAGATGTGCATCTGAATGGGACTCTTGTGCTGTTATATTTGTGTGAGCTGTGCTGGCTTGTGCTGTTCAGATTTCAAATGCAGAGCTGGGGCCAGAAGTGGCACATCTGAAATATGAGAAAACGGAGAGGATTTTGGTGTGAGCGTTCGGGCGGGTTGTGGCGGTTTCTGTTTGGCCTTGTTCTCCTCGGCAGCGCTGCTCACACCAGAGCCAGCCCCGGTAATGCTTGGAGCCCCGAGCAGCACAGAAATCTCGTGGATTGCAAGGATTTTTGGCACCTTGTTGAGTGAGGGGCTGTGCTTACTCCTGGGAGCCTCAGCCTGGGCTGGGTTTGTGTTTAGAAGGAACAGCCGGCAGATGGAAAAGCCCCCTTGCAGCGAGTGGCGCTGTGAGCGGCATGGTGCCGCTGAGAGCCAGGGCTGCCGTCACGTCGGGATGTGTGGAGCCGCCGGCCCCATCGTGCTGGGCAGGGGGCAGCCGCGTTCCCAGGCAGAGCTGCACACGGGGCCGCTGACCCGCGGGATGATGCGCTGGGGCCTCCTGTCCTCGGGGGACGCCGCATAGCTGGAGCCGTCTCGGGGCACAGCGTAGGCAGGCAGGGAGCCGTGGGAAAAGGCGAGGGTGGTAGCGGCCGCGCGGGGCCCCACGCACGGCGGAGTGTCTGCCAGGGCAGCAGCGTGTCCTGCCCACAGTCCCGGTGCTGTCGCTGCAAGAGGAGCCCCGCACGAGAGGCGGGAGCGCGCAGGGCCGGGCGCTCCCCCCGCGCCGTCCCGGCAGCTGCGCAGCCCCCGCGCGCTGAGCTCAGCGGGTGCGGCCGGGATTCCTGCACTCCCGCGGGCTTCGCCGCAGCCTCCTGGCCGCGGGGCTGCCGCATGTTGTGTCTCCACAGCAACGCGTGCAGCCGGCGCGATGGGGCAGGATGGTGGGGGTGGCTGCGCCCTGGGAAACGTGGCCATTGCGGGGCCAGCTCCAGACACCGCGTGACGGGGAATCCCGCCACCGTTCCTGGGGCAGGAAGCAGCGCGGGGTGGCCGCGACCCTGAGCCGCCGCTCCTCCCTCCTCAGAGCTGAGGCGCCAGCGGCGCCTGCCTCTCCCGCGCGCTCCAGGGCCGGAGGCTGTGGGAAGGGGCAGCAGCTCCGAGCGCAAGAGCAGCTGGGCGGCCATGCGCAGCCAAGTTGGCCCCCGGCCGGCGTGGATGTGGATGTGCGCCCTGCTCCCGTTATGCACCCACGCCGGCCTCCTCCCATGACTCATCCGAGTGGCGGGGAGGGACAGACGGATGGACGGCACTCAGTGGCCCCACATGCCCGTCCTCCTGCTCCGCGCAGCGTGGGCTGCTGCTGCGTGTCCTGCTAGTGCCTGGGCAGGGCCGTCCCAGTGGGAACTGGGGCAGGAGGCTGCCCCAGGGATGCAGCTGGGTGGCATTCGTCCCTCCTGCTGCAGCTCCTCCTGGTGGGCATGAGGCCGTGTCCTCTGCATGGGCTGTCCCTGGGAGCAGAGCCCCTGACCGTGACCCAGCCCCGCATCGCCCAGGTGAGGCCAGGCTGATGGGGAGAAGAAAGGGCCTTTTGTAGCTCCCGCTCCTGCTTGGCGCCCCGCAGGCAGGGGTCTGGTGGGTCCGTGGCGGCGGGGGCCGTTCCCTGCTCTGCGCTCCTCGAGCCCGACCCCTTGGCATTTGCTGCGGCCGCCTCTCCCTGGCGGGAACAAGCCGAGCGTTCTGCCGCCCGGCCGAGAAGAAAGGCCGCCTTGTCCCGTGCGGAGGTGGGGCGCTGCCGGCGCGGCCCTCGCTGCATTCCTGCTGCTGCCACTGTGCGAGGGGCTGCACGGCGCCGAGGTGAGCGCGCTGCCGACGTGCCGGGCACCGCGGCTGCACACACGGGGTGGGATGGGGCTCGCCGCGCTGGGAAGGGGTTAACGCTGCGCATGATCCCACCTTGGCCCCGCTCCCTTCCGATGCGGGAGCCCGGCCCCTCACCGCCTTTCCTCCTTCCCGAGCGGCCGTGCCGCGAGGCCTCGGTGCAGGCAAAGGGGCACAGGGCCTGCCCTGCGCCGGGTGGTGCCAGCGAGTGCGTGGGGATATGGGCACGATGCCACACAGGCTGCCGCTCTGCGGCCCCAGGGCACAGGTAAGGGTGAGGTGAGGGGGCTGCGTGGATCTGGGCAGTCTGGGAGCCTCTGCGCTGCCCGTGCCCATTGGGAAGGTGCCCAGCAGGCCGAGCATCCCGTGCCACTCAGCACAACTGTGGTGCCCAGGCGCTTGGGGTGCAAGGCAGCGGGCAGCGCTCGCGGGGAGCAGAGCAGAGTAGAGCGGAGCTGCCTGGGCTGCGTCCCAGCCCTGCAGCCGGCCCTGCTGTTTTCCAGCGTTTCATTTTTTCCGCTCTGTGTAATAGCTGCCTGCTCGCCCCCGCTGCCGGCTGGCCCCGCTCAGCCGGGCGCTGCGGGAGGGTCCCTCGTCGCGGCACAGAGGCTGCATCACCCCGAGGTGTCATCACAGGGGCTGAGCCCCGGCTGGAGTGGCGCTGCCGGGAGGCGCTGCCACCGCCCCAGTGCCGCCTTGTCTGCGGCTCGGGGCAGCGCCTCTCCCTGCCGTGCGCCAGGGAAGGGTTAAGCGTGGACGCCCGGCCGGGCGGAAGGGAGGGACACGGGCAGCAGGCGCAGACGGTAAAATTAGTAACCCTGGAGCGTCCTGGCTGCCAAGGCGCAACAAGTGGCCTGAGCACTGGGTGCAGGAAATTGCTGCCTCGCGGCTTTGCTTCCCTCGCCTGGCAGCTGTATTGACACTGTGGGGCCAGGCAGCAGTGTGGCAGCCACAGAGGCACATGGGGACGTGGTCCTGTGGCTCACACAAGTGGCAGGATGCCGCAGCGGCGCCGCTCTCCTGCACACTGTGCATCCGGGTGTCCCCCGCAGTACATGCAGCGGCACGAGACGGGGCTCCTGGGCTGACCACGCAGCACAGGGAGCCCAGCCGTGCTCAGGGCAGCCCTGCAAGCAGAGTTGGTCAGGCAGACGCTGCGCCGGGGAGGTTTGCAGGGCGGATGCTGAGGCTGCGAGGGCCAGCAGCTCTCACCATGGGCATTGCTCGGTGTCACCCATCCTGCTTGCGGCAGCTCTCAGCCAGCCCCTTTCTGATGTCCCCTGTCCCTGTAGCAGCTACCCCTGCCGGAAGGCACCAGGCGTGCGTGCGCGGGCACCATGGAGGCATCAAGCCACAGCGCTACCAGCCCAGCCCGCAGGGTGCAGACCATCATCCAGGTAGGTGCTTGTGTGGGTGCCATCAGATCAGAGCTTCCTGCAAGACCTGCCCAGAGCTGTCCCTGCTCTGCAGCCATCCCGTACGGGCTCTGGGGCCACCCAGGCCTCTCCTTGGCCCAATCCTATTAGAGGATCGGCACTAAAGCCAATCCAGCTAAGCGGCTGCCGCCACACATCCTGTTAGACATAGCCCAAGCCTCACGGAGCGGCTCCGCGGGGCTGCCGGCTGCGGCTGTGAGCCCGGGCGGGAGGGACACAGGGTGCAGGCACTGCTGGGCAGCTGCACCCTCACATGGGTGCAGGGCTGTGCCCCACGGCCAGTGCCCCACGGCTGCTTTGTTCCCACAGAACAGCCCCCTGGACCTCATCGACACCGGCCAGGGGCTCAAGGTGCAGACAGAGAAGCCACATCTGGTGAGCCTGGGCAGCGGGCGCCTCAGCACGGCAGTGACGTTGCTGCCGTTGGAGGAGGGTGAGTGTCCCCGCACGCCGGCCCGCAGCACCTCCCGCAGCTGCTTGCGGGGCTGGGCTCAGGCACGGATTAGAGCGCAGATTCAACGTGGCACGGCAGGAGCCAGCTGCTCCTCCGAGCTGTTGCTCGTAGCAATGGCGGGTACTGCTGGAGCTGCCGGTGGCTCCCGGGCGGCCGAGTGTCCCCGGGAGCTGCCTGTGCACCGAGTGTGCCCGGCCTCTGTGGCACTGGGGGCAGGCAGGTGGTGCAGGAGTGGCAATGGAGGGCGCGAGGCAGCACTGCCAGGTGCTGAGCTGCCCTTCCGTCCCTAGGCCGGACCACAATCGGCTCCGTGTCGGGGGACATCGTGCTGCAGGGCCCCGGGCTGGCGCCTCAGCACTGCTACATCGAGAACGTGCAGGGCTCACTCACGCTGCACCCCTGCGGCAACGCGTGCGCCATCGACGGTGTGCAGCTGCTGCGGCCCACGCGTCTCACACAAGGTAGGGCAGCACCGGACGCCGCGGAGGCCCCTGCGCGCGCAGAGGGTACTGGGTGCCTGCGGCCGCTCCCGTGCCCTTCCTGCAGCACCTCTGCTCGCCCCATAGAGCCGGTGCCACCCCCGCTGTCCCCCGCGCTGGGCGGGACGCGGCGCTCCCGCCCGCACCCTCGGAAGCGGCGGGGCGGCCCTGGGCGGAGCGGAGCGGGCCAGGGGGGCGCGGAGCCGCTGCGGGCGGCCCCTCCCCGGGGCGGGACCGGCGCTGCCCGGCGGCGGGAGGCGGCGGCGGGAGGCAGCGGGAGGAGCGGCGCGGCGGTGAGTGCGGGCCGGGCGCGGGGGTCTCTCTGTCCTGGGGCAAGCGAGGGCGGCCCCGCCGGGCGCAGCTGCCGGGCGCAGCTGCCGGGCGCGGCGCCGACCCGGGACGCGGTTCCTGCGGAGCGAGGCGGCCACGGGCGGCGGGGGCCCGGCCGGCATCGCCCCTGCCCGAGCCGGCCCCTCGGCCTCCGCCATCTCGCGCCGGCCGCGGTGTCGGGTTGCACGGGAGCCCGCGGCGCCCGTTCTGCGCCCGGGCAGCCCCCGGGCAGGGGGTTCATGTGCACAAAGGCCCCGCAGCCCCCGCCTCGTAGCGGCAGCCCCGGCACGCCGGGCAGCAGCACAGGAGCCGGGGTTCCTGGCGCCGCTGGCTCTGGTCCCAGGCCCCCGGCACTGCCCGGGCGCGGGTGGGAGCGCCAGAGCGGCACCCCTGGAGGGCAGCCCTGGCTCCCGACGCGTTCCCTGCATGCCAGCGCGGGAAGCACCTGCTGCTGCGACCCTCAGCCTCGCACCATGGCTCCTTTGCCCAGACCGCAGGGCTGGAGCCTGGGCTGCCGGCACTCCTGCCCTGCATCCCCCTGCCCAGCGGCTCCTGCCGCTTCCAAGGAAACCTCGCAGCCACCACGTGCCTGGGGTCACGGGCCCCGCGGGGCTGCACAGCTGCCAGCGCGGCCTGGTGCTGCTCTGCACACCCACTGCGTGCTGTGGCCTGGGGCAGCCGTGTCCCATGGAGCAGCTCACGCGGGGCTGCGCTGCACGGGCGGCCGCTGTCTCCCCGGCGGTGCCTCCCGCTGCAGCCTCCCGCCGCGCCGCCGGCCTGGTGCGCCCCGCTCCCCGCACACATCCCCCGCAGGCAGGGATTTCAGCTGTGGCTGCCGTGCAGAGCAAACCTCTCCCTGGGGCGCTGGCAGCCGCTTCAAAGCAGGGTGTGTCTGGAGCGCCCTGCCAGCCCCAGCGCTGCCTCCCCGCTGCGCCTGCTCCCAGCCAGCTCCCGCCGAGCTCCCGGCCCTGGAGGGTGGCAGGGGCCACTGGGGGAGCAGGCGGCACCACACGGGACACGGAGTTGGGCGCAGCAGAGCAGGTAGGCCCCTCCTGCCGGCCCTGCTCCACACTTGGTAGAGGTGTGGGACTTTGGCACCCTGCTTTCCAGGTGCTGCTCCCTTTGTTGCTCAGGAGCATGGACATTTCCCTGCAAAACGCCGTGAGAAGCTCTTGCCAGGGCAGGTCTGGGCTCTGTGACCCTGCTTGGAGAGGGCAGGGAACACGGTGCAGTTGCCAGAGGCTGCAAGACCTCAGCTGCCCCCGTGCCGAAGCTGCCTCTGTTGCAGCTGTGCTGGGCCGCTGCATTACTGGGTCTGAGTGCCGCTGCATGCTTTGAGCATGTGCCAGGCTGCAGGTCGGGCACATGAGAGGTGCAGGCCCCGGTGGCACAGACCATCCTGCCCTTTCGCTCATGCGTAGCAGGGAGAGACGTGTCCCAGTGCAAGGGGCCGGGCTGCCGCGAGGCCCAGCTGCTCCTGGAGCCGCCTCCCCCCGCCCAGCTGCTGGGGAGAGCAACAAAGAGCGCAGTGAGCTTGCCGGGCTCGCCTCGCAGCTGGGCTGCCCCGCGGTAGGGTGCAGCCCATGGGGGACAGTGCCCAGGGAGCCCCAGCGCGGGCCGGGCCGGCTGCACTCGTGCTGTGCAGCAGAGCTGTGAGCGCCCTGAGCCATGTGCTGTCCCGGAGCCGTGCGCCGTGGTGCTGCCCGGTGCCCTGCCAGAGCGGGCGCTAGCTCCAGCGGGAGGAAGGCGCCCTGCTGCCGCAGACAGGAGCTGTCTTGTCAGTGCTGGGGGCAGCAGCCCTGGAGCACGGCCAGCTCCCTGCCACCAAGGAGCTGCAGGCACTGACCCCAGCCGTGCCCACTGAGACAGGCTGACCTGCGTGCGGTGCTCCCAGCTGTGCCACACTCCGCCTGCCCTGCATGCTGCCGCCCGGCCCGCAGGCTCTAACGTCCCCATTCTCTCCTGCAGGGTGCATGATCTGCCTGGGCCAGTCCACCTTCTTGCGCTTCAACCACCCTGCAGAAGCCAAGTGGATGAAGAGCATGATCCCCACAGGCGGCCGGGGCCCTGAGGCCCTCTACGGGCTCCCAGCAAGTAGGTGACACCCTGCGCGGCACGCTTGGGGCGCTGCGACACTCGTGGCTCCTGCACCTGCTGTGGAGCCGAGCGTGCAGTGGTGTGGGGCTCTGTTCGTTAATGGTGCCTGCACTGCCTGTCCTGCTGTTGCATGCCTGGGGATCGCTATGCTTCCCCATGGAGGTCGCCGCGGGCGGCCATGGGAACGCTGCTTACGCACGGCGCCATCAGCGCCCAAGGCCATGTCCCTGGTGGCGGGGCGCAAGGGACTGGAGCCTTATCTCGCGGCGCCGGCCCGTGGGACATGCAGCTACTGTGCTCCTGCAGCAGAGGCGCTTCTCGGGCAAGGAGCACAGTGGAAGCCTCCCGGGATGTTGCGTTGTGGCGGATGTGAGCATGAACTGTGCGTGGGAACAGCTGCTTGAATGGAAACAAACTGAGCATACGAGCAGATGAGGGCAGCGATCGATGTCGGGCCGTGACCTCGGCGTGCGCTCGGGCAGAGTCTGTTGGCCTCCCCATGGAGCAGTCCCAAGGGCGTTACCTTCCCAGGGACTTCCCTGTCACCACTGTGTCTGGCCTGGTCCTGGCCCCAGCACTGGTGGTCATGGGCTGTGTGTGGGGCTGCCTCGGTTGCGTGCCATGCTGCATGATCGCTGTTGGGATGATGGGGTGCCCGGCAGGACAGCGTGGTGTCTCCAGCCGTGCCTGTGAGTGGAAGTGCAAGCAGGGTCTGTCCTGCGCCCTGCTGACGTCCCCTCTGCCCGCAGAGCCCGAGGCCCTGGTGAACGGTGCGCGCCCACCCGAGCTGCCGCAGTGCCCACGACCCAGCCACAGCTCCCTTGTCAGCTCCATTGAGCGGGACCTGCAGGACATCATGGACTCACTGGCCATGGAGGAGCCGCCGGCACTGCCACCCTCTGGCCGCCCTGTGCCAAATGGAGCCGGACGCTCCCCGCTGCCACCACCGCTGAGCCCTGGAGCTGCCCCGGCCGGTGCCAGCCATGACACTGCCTCATTGCCTGGTCGTGCCAGCCCTGGTCCCACACGGAGCCCTGCTGCGCCGCCCGCTGTGCCCGTGCGCTCCTCCAGCTACACCCACGCCGTGGCCCCGCCACCCAGTGCAAGCAGCCCCCGCGCCGCCCCACGGCAGCCCCCTGAGAGCCCCCGACCGGGCCGCCGTGGCCCCGACAGCCTGCGCGACCTGCCGCCACTCAGCCCCTGCCCCACGCGCCGCCCCGGGGCTTTGCTTGGCCCCGCTGCGCCAGCACTGCCATCGTCGTCCCCACTGCCGTGGCCGAGCCGCGACGTCCCCGAGAGCCCCCGGGCCCGGCGCCGCGGCCGGGAGGACCCAACGGGCAGGAGTGCGCGGAGCAGCAGCCCTGCGGCTGAGACATCCCCTGCACGGCGCCCAGGCGCCCTGAGCCCCGCGTACAGCCTGGGCTCGCTGGCCACCGTGCCCTCGCCGCGGCAGAGCCCCCGCCCGCCCCGCAAGCTCTCGGGGGAGCTGCAGCTGTTGCCCGGCCCGCGCGAGCGGAAGAACAGCATCACCGAGATCAGCGACAACGAGGACGAGCTGCTCGAGTACCACCGGCGTCAGCGGCAGGAGCGCATGCGCGAGCAGGAGATGGAGCGCTTGGTGAGCCGCCGCTTGGGACGGGACAGGGCGCTGGGCAGGGTGGCTCCTGGGGACGAGCCCAGGTTTGTGCAGCCTGGGAAATGCATCCACCTCTTTGCAGCCAGGAGCTGCTGCTGCCGCCTGTCCCTGGGCTGCGGTGGGTCCAGGGGATTTGCTGCAGCTGGGAGCAGCAGCTTGCCAGTAACACGCACAGAGTGTGGCTCCCGGCTTATCCGCAGGGATTACGGTGCTCAGCGGCAGCTGGCGCTCCGGTGTGCACACAGCTGGTGTCAGGGCTGCCCCCACCACTGTGCTGCCCTGCTGTGCCGGGCCGGACCCTTCCCTTGCAGCAGGAGCGGGCGGCAGCGTCCCCTCTGCAGCTCTGTGGCAGCACGTGGCAGAGCAGGGGCCGTGGTGGCCCCAGCACCGCATGCCCGCTGGGGGCTGCGCAGATGCTGCTCCCAGTGGGGAGCTCCGTGGCCGTCGTGCCGCTCTATTTCAGGCTGGGCCAGGGCTCTACAGGGCAAGCAGCTGCCGGGGTGGGGCTGAGCCGCCCTTGTTTTCCCAGGGAGGGCACGGGCGGCCCTGCGGGGTGGCCCAGCAGCTGGGTTCTGTGCCACTGCAGGCTCGTGGGTGCCGTGTGGGCAGGAGGGTGTGGGTGGCATCATGCAGCCCTGCAGCCCAGCAGGAGCTGCCCCCTCAGCAGGTAGCGCAGGAGCAGAGAGAGGCCGGGTCATCCCTGCAGCGGTGCCGCGGCGCCGGGCCTGCAGCTGCCTTTGCTCAGCCCTGACTCACGCTCTGCCCAGACGGCCTGAATCACCCTCCAGAAATAGCCGTGCGCGGCGAGCCTGGAGGCTCTGCTGTCTCTAATTAGTCTGTCTGTGCTGTGGCCATGCCAGGAACCCTGCCCGGTGCCGGGCTGGGGGTTCGGAGTGGTGGCACTGGGGCTGCCACCAGTGCCCAGAACAGCCCCACTGCCCTCCCTGCACATGCAGTGGGGACAGGCAGCGCAGCAGCGTGTGGTGCAGCCTGCAGCATCTGCAGCTGTTGCAGCATGCAGTGGTGCTGCTGCTGGGTGACGCTGAGTGTGTGTCCCCACAGGAGCGGCAGCGCCTGGAGACCATCCTCAACCTTTGCGCTGAGTACACCAAGACGGAGGGTGCTGAACCAGGGGCCACGCTGCTTGCCGTCAAGACAGAGGCCCCCGCAGGGCAGCGGACGCCCAGGGCCACGGGCACTGCCGGACCAGGGCGTGCGGCTGAGGAGCCAAGAGCGCTGCGGCACATGGAGAGCCTGGAGCGCTCGGACGAGGAGAACTTGAAGGAGGAGTGCAGCAGCACGGAGAGCACCCACCATGAGGTGAGGGCTGGGCGGTGGGTGGCCCCGCGGGGCCATGCTGCTGTTGTGCTGTGCTGACCTGCGCCGTGCACAGCATGAGGATCTGGCGGGTCCCCGCGCCGTGGAGGCACAGCGCCTCGAGGAGGAGCGGACCGCTGCACTCGGCCACCTTGACGAGCTCAAGGGCCGCCTCAAGGAGCTGGAGCAGCAGCTGCAGGAGACTTCGCGAGAGGTGAGGGGACAGCGCAGCCGGCACGGGGGCATCGTGCTGGAGCTGCGGGGCTGAGGGCTCCCATGCCCCCAGCCTGGGGGAGCACAGCAGGGCTGGCCTGGGCACTGAGGGGTCTGTGTGCACGCAGGCAGAGCTGGAGCGGGCGCTGCTGCAGGGCGAGCGGGAGTCGGAGGTGGTGCGGCTGCAGCAGGAGCAGGAGGTGCTGCGGCAGCTGCAGGAGAAGCTCTCGCACCTGGACACCAGCATCCGCAGGGAGCGCGACAAGGTAGCGCCACGCAGGAACCTGTTCAGCAGCAGGGCTGGGGCTGCAGGAACCCCATCCAGCCCTGACCCTCCGGAGCCCGTCCTGGCACAGAGCAGCTGGGACTCTGTGCCCGGCCTGCAGCAAGACGGCGGCTGCCCAGGCTGCGGTTCCCTTGGGGACTGCTATTCGGTCTCTGGAGGGAGGAAGGGGGGCTCTGGCTGGTCTTGCGGGGCTGTCTATCTCTGTGGGTGCCTCACACTGACGCGCAACTTCTCAGGGCTCTTCGGGGAACCAGGGCCTGGCCTTGGGCTGCATTTGGTGGTTGACTCCTGCACGTGTTGGGTCTTGCTGGGAGGCAGCACGGCTGGCCTGTCCCTCCTGACACTTTCTTCCCTCAGGGGTGAGCGAGACTTGCAGTGAGCTTGCCAGTTCTCCTGCTCATGAGGGCAGCCTCGTGTGCTCGTGCACGGTGGCGGTGACTGCTGGGGCATTCAGCTTGCTGGAGAGGCCGTGTTGTCCTCTGCAAAGTGTTTCTTGGCGGTGGGCAGGCTGCCCACACAGGGCCCTTAGCTTTGCACCTGAATGGTGAAGGGGCAGCTCTCAGGGCGGCTGGCGCCCTCCTGTCTTCCTCCTTCCCGGACCGGGCTTGTGTTTGCTGCAGAGGCCCCTGCTCGGGCATGGTACCATCATGTGCAGGCTCCCACCCTCACCCTGCACGCCCACGTAGGATGCGGCAGGTCCGCAGCATGCTTCTACCTGGCGTGCTGCTACCCAGCACCCTCCTTGCTGCTCGTGGGGCCCTGGCATGTGCTGGGCAGCTCTGCTGAGGCTGCCCAGCCACAGAGCAGCGAGGGCGCTTGGCCCATGGTGAAAGGCACGGGCCGCTGGAGGTTGTGCGTGATGACGCTGCCTGCCCGGGAGCTGCTGCCCGGTGTGCAAGAGCCGGTCCTTGCCGTGCGCCCGAGCTCGCGGCAGCGCTGCCATCCCCGCAGCACCAGCGGGCACAAGTGCCTGAAACCTGCGCTGCTCAGCTGATAGAGCTGCATTGAGGCTGGGCACTGAAGCCTGGGCTGCCTCTGGTTTTCCAGCCTCTTCCGTAAGTGTCTGGTGCAAATCGTTCCCTCGAAAGGGCAGAGCTCGGAGAGCTGCAGAGAGAAACGAAGCTCCCCACGGATGCTGGCCGAAGCGCTTCCTTTCCTAACTCGCCTGCACTAACTCGCTCTAACCGTGCCCTTCTGTCCCCCCTGCTCCGGTGTCTCCACGCACCCCGTGCTGCACGCTGCGCTGCAGCGGCCTACCACCCATCCTTGCCACCCATCGTCTACCTTCCTGCAGCAGGTGTTTGCACAGCGCGTGAGCAGGGAGTTCATCCCCGTTGGCGGCATTCCCCGCTCCCTGAATGGTGCTCAGCTGCGGTGGGGCGCTCAGGACGGCAGGGAGCATCTGCCACCCACGTGGCCGGGGTCCGCGGGGCGCGGGTGTGAGCACAGCCGGGTGCGTGCGCGGCTCCGCCTGAGCAGGGAACGGGCCGCGTGCGGGCAGCCTGTGCGGCGCTCCTGCCTGAAACGCGGCACGCTCCTCACTGCTGACCGTGGCTGGCGGGACATGGAGCTCAGGGCAGGGTGTTCCTGATGGTGGGACACGCAGGTGCTGGCAGGGTCTATCCACAGTGTCGCCGTGGGGCTGAAGCTCCCGTGTGTGCAAGGCGCAGAGGGTGCTGGTCTCGCAGGGAGCAGATGCAGGAGCTAGGACTGCCCATTGCCTCTCATGGTGCTCTGTCTGTCTGCTCTGCCACTAACCTGCTAGCGGGAAGGCTGGGGATCTTTGGGGCCCACGAGCTGAGTAACCGAGTGGGGTTGGGTCTCAGTCTCCTGGTTGTGCTGCCAGCACTGGGCCTGGGGGCAGCGCTTCGTGCGCACAAGGGCGGACAGTAAGCACCTATCTCGCCTGTCAGCCCTGCTCATTCCATCCATCGCGGCCAGGGTGCTGAGCGCTCCTTAAAGGCAACATGTAGCCGCTGTCCTTGACATCCATGTCTGCTAGAGCCATGTCCCGTGGCAGTGCTCGGGTCCCGGGAGCCCTGCGGAGGCTGCACAGCTTCCCAGCACACTCGCAGACCCACAGCAACTTCCCAGGTGATTGGGAGCCCATAGCAGGGCCGTCTGCAGTGCAACAGGAGACTGAGGGCCCCCCCACGGCCTAACAGCGTCCTAACTGCTGCGGGCAGCCTGGCCGGGCAGCGGGCTCCGCTCTCCTCCTGGAAAACTGCTGCCTCTTCTCGTGCCTGAGCCGCTCTCTAACACTGCCGCTTCTGCATGGCGCCTATTTGAGAAGTGTGTTTTCTCTCTTTTTCCCTTTTTTGTTTTTTTTTTTTTTTTGTTTTTTTTTTTTTTTTTTTTTTTTTTTCTCCCCTGATTCAGGAAAGGGCAAAGCTTGATGCAGAAAGGAAGGAGCTAGCGAAACTGCGGGAGCTTTATGCAGAGTCGAAGAGCAAGCTTGATAAGTGCCCTGAGTCAATGCGGGAGCAGTTGCAGGAGCAGATGCGAAGGGTCAGTGTCTCACCCCCCCGGAGCGGGGCACCTCCCTGCGCCCCAGCCTAGGCCACGCTGCCCGGGCCGCGCCGAACGCCTCGCACCGGCGCGCAGGTGGCTGCCGCCTGGCACCACCCTCTCGGTAAGCTCGAGGGCGGCTCGGCAGCGTGAGCGGGGCGGCCGCGGCACCAGCACCGGCTCCGGCTCTGGCACCGACCCGCTGCGGCAGCCCCGGGGGCCAGGGAGCGGCCGCTCCGGAGCAGGGTGCCGCGGAGGCTTCGGGCTGGGGACACGTCAGGAACGGTGCGCGCTCCTGAGCCGAGGGCAAGCGGGAGCTCTGCATGTGCACGGTCTGTTCCCAGGCGCGCCGGAGATGTTTCCTTCCGCGCGCAGGCAAGTTGTGTTTGCGTCGCTCGGCAGCGCCTCTCCCCGATACGTGGTGTCTTCCCACAGCGCTGGCCTGCGTCAGCCGCAGCCAGGACGTGTGCAGCCCCGGCAGCGCCGCTAAGCCAAGTGTCTGCGTGCCCTTGGCCATCTCCCCGGGCGCCTGCAGCCACCCCGTGTTGGACTGCGCTGCATTTCAGGGGGTGCTGCCTGTGGCCTGCGCTGCCCTGACACGGGTGGCACGGCACTGCGCTCGTGCATGGCAGCTCGACGCCCTCCGAGCGCTGCCCTGGGCACAGGACGAAGGGGCCCATGGGAAACCTGGGCTGTGTGTTGGAAAAACAGTGGAGGGAAGTGCCTTGGTGATGGCTCTGGCTGCTGGGGCGGCATTTACAGACCCGAAATGCAGCCTGGGTGGTGCATCAGTGCGAGGGGGCAGAGGGCACTGGTGGCAGCTGCAGGGGTACGGGGCTGTGACACACACTGTACATTGCTGTGTTCCCTGCACACGCAGCTCCCCCATGGGCTGAGGCTGCCAGGGGATGCCCATGTCGCTGCTGTGCTGCTCGTGGCCATGGCGAGCTGCTCCCCATTCAGCGGATCCCCTTGGCGGCGGTGTGGACCAGCGTGCCCTTGCAGCGGCTGCAGCCCAGCCCTGTGCTGCGGTGCCAGGGCTGCCCTGAGCATTGCCCACGCTTGTATGCCCCAAGGAGGCGGAGGCGCTGGAGACGGAGGCGAAGCTCTTCGAGGACCTGGAGTTCCAGCAGCTGGAGAGGGAGAGCCGGCTGGAGGAGGAGCGTGAGCTGCGGGGCCAGCAGCTGCTGCAGAGCAAGGCCGAGTGCCAGCGCGGCATCGCGCGCAGGAAGGTGGGCGAGTGGCGCGTGGCGCAGCAGCCGCGCTGCCCTGCACGCTGCCCGCTGGCGCTGAGCCCCCGTTGCCCGCAGGAACGTCTGGCCGCGCTCGATGCCCAGGCGGCCCAGGTGCGGCTGCAGAGCGCGCAGGAGGCCGAGCGTCTGGCCCGCGAGAGGAGCGGCGTCCTGCAGCTGCTGCACAAGGTACCGGCACCACGGCCACGGTCCCTGGGGGCCGGTGTGCGGGGCTGGTGCCACCACTCTGACTCCTGTTGCTTTCTCTGCCCTGGCTGCCACTATGGGTGTGCAGGAGAAGGAGAAGCTGGTGTCCTTGGAGAGGAAGTACCAGCTGGTCACAGGCGGCAGGAGCTTCCCCAAGCTGTCCTCCACTCTCAAAGAGGTAACGGGGCTGTGGGGTTGCCGTAGCGCTGCTCCTGCGGCATGCGTGGTGCTGGCACGGCTCGAGCCTGTATGCTGTGGCCTTGGTCTGTGCGCTGCCACATGCTTGTGTCCGCAGCAGCTCCCTCTCCTGCGCCTCCAGGGCTGCCCTGGAACATGCTGATGGGAGGGGGCATCGGGGGCCACCTCGCCAATGCAATCTCTGCTCTCAAACAGGAGACGCTCCATATCTCGGAGGCTTGTGAGCTGCGGGAGGGAGCTCAGCCCCTGAGCCCGCTGCCGGGAGCCGCCTCGCTAGCTCCTGCCTGCGCCCACTCCTGCCCCGGGGCACTCGAGGTACCAGCACTAACCGCACCTGCTTGCTCGCTTGTGCCCCTCGGGCCCACGTGCTGCTGCACGAGCTGCCTCCAGGCCAGCAAAGAGCTGGGGGCACCGGCGCCTTAACCCGATTAACGTGTGACAGGGCAGGACGCAAGGCACGCAGGGAAGCACAGGCGAGCGGCATGGCGTGGCGTTTTCTCCTTTAGCTGCCCCGCGCCTGCGCAGGGGCCCTCCATGCTGAGCTCACATGCTCTGTGCGCGAGTTTGAGCCTGCCGCCCTGCAGAGTGGGGCAGCCTCCGGCTCTCATACTGCAGCTGTAAGGCCAGCGCAGCACTGCCAAGGGGCTTCTGCTGCCCACGGACCTCCTGGGGGACCAGGCAGGGCAGGCGAGGCGGGTGCTGGGCCAGCAGAGCAGGGGCAGGTGCAGGTGCATGTGTGGGGAGCCTGGTCGCTGCTCGGGGCGCGTGCCACGAGCCAGTGCACGGCTCTAACTCTCCTCCTTCTCCTCCTCGCGGGGCTTTCCAGGAGTACATGAGGATGTCTGACGTTTTCAGGTTCTGCAGCAGTGCGCACGGCCCCCGCCCGGACACTAAAGCTGCTGCTGCTGCCCCCGCTGCTGCTCCGCGTGCTTTCCCGCTTGCTCTGCCTCCCACACCCAATGAGGTACCCGCTGCAGAGCATGCTTGTGCTGCTGGGGTCCCTCGTGTGCCCTGCAGCTTGCAGCTCTCCTCTGCGGGCTGCAGTCCCATGGGGCGCTGAGCCCCCACAGCTGGGCTGAGCGGGCGGCCCACAGATTGCTCGGAGCCCTGGTGCTGGGGACGGCACTTGGGATGCGCCACAAGGCAGCGTCCCCATGCAGGGGAGGCGGGGAGCAGACGGGCAGCTTGGGTCTGCTAGGGCTGGGACACCGTCTCCCTGGGGTCGTGCTTGCTGCTGCCTCGCGTGCCCCTCTTCCTCTCCTTGCTGCGAGCGCCCTGTCTGCCCTCACGCTGCTTCTCTCTGCGCAGTACGTGACCGTAGAGCAGCTCGCAGGGATCCTGGGCAGCGCCGCTGCCTCGCCAGGCCGGGCTGCTCCGGCTGCAGGTTGCGCTCCTGCTCCAACGCTGCCTCCCTGCTCTCCGTGCGGCCCCGCAGAGGTTTGTGTTCCGCCTCCCCTGCCTGGCTGCAGGGCAGGGACGCTGCGGCCTCACGCTCGCGATCACCACGCTCTTGCTGCACCTCTCCTCTGTTTCACGCGTTCTCTTTCTTCAGATGGTGAAGCAGCTTCCTGGGGGCCCTGCGTGGCTCCCAGCCCTTGATTTAGAGAAGTGGTACCAGGAGGCCATGGCTGCCTTTGACGCCTCCCTCCCTGTCTCTCCTCCTTCCTCTCCTCCTCCGCTGCCTGCTAAAGCTCACTCCTCTCAAAAGCCTCTGCAGGTAACGCGCCGCTTTGCACCGTGTGTGGGGCTGCGGGCTGCCGAGCGGCAGCAGGGCCGCGGGCGCTACCTGCCGGGATGTGCAGTCCGGCATCCCGCAGGGCCTGGGCCATGGGCTTCCCTGCAGCAGCGCTGCACGGCGAGCTCTGCTCGCGTCCGCTCTCCCGTGGCTGGCGCAGCCGGCGCACCCCAGGGACATGTCCCCCTACGGCAGTGAGCACTCTGTGCTGGGCTGGGAGGGCTCACGCCGTCTGTCCAGGGGTTCCGCTGCCTTCCCATCTGAGTGCCACCTCTGTGCCAGGTCTATCGTGCCAAAACGGAGAGCGAGGCGGGCGGCATGGCCCCTCGCATGAAGAGTGGCACCCCCTCGTCCTCGCAGCTCAACGTGGCAGCGCTGGGGCGCAGCCCCTCGCCCAAGGTATGGCGGGAGGGAGTGAGGGAGGGACGTGGGCATCGCAGCACGAGCTGCAGCCCTGCTCAGCGCGTGCCCTCCTGCCCAGGGCCCCCCGCACGCGCCCAGCAGCACGGGCAGCCTGCCCCGCAACCTGGCCGCCACGCTGCAGGACATCGAGACCAAGCGCCAGCTGGCCCTGCAGGAGAAGGGTGAGTGAGCGGAGCCGGGGCTGGCTGCGTGCGCATCCCCTGCGTGAGCAGGAGCATGAGCACCGAGCAGGGCACAGGCTGCAGCAGGCACAGCCGCTGCTGGGGCCGCAGTCAGGGTCCCACTGCACCTCTGCCCGCTGGGCCCCCTGCTCACGTGCTGAGCTGCCTCTCTGCTCCCCGCGGTGCAGGTCAGCAGGTGATCGAGGAGCAGAAGCGGCGCCTGGCGGAGCTGAAGCAGAAGGCGGCTGCCGAGGCGCAGTCGCAGTGGGAAGCGCTGCACGGGCAGCCTCCCTTCCCCTCCTACCCTCCGCTCATGCATCACTCCATCCTCCATCACCACCCCCTGGGCAGCAGGCTGCGGGCCGAGGAGCTGGACCACGCGTACGACACGCTCAGCCTGGAGAGCTCGGACAGCATGGAGACCAGCATCTCCACAGGCAACAACTCGGCCTGCTCGCCAGATAACATGTCCAGGTAATCCGGGGCTCACTCGCAGCCCCCAGGAACAAGCTCGCTTGGCCCAGGAGCCACTGGCTGTTGGCACCGTGGTGGCAGGGAGGCAGGACCGCCCGAGGACACACCGGCTTGCAGAGAGCAAGCAGCATTGCTGGTGTGTGTGTGGGAACCGGCCGTGCCAGCTGTCCCTCATTGCACCATCCCATGCTCACCGTGGCCTGTGTTGTCCGCACACAGCCCTGGCTCCTCAGGGCTGCTCGGCACAGCAGAGTCCATGCAGTGTCCATGGGCCCGGGCTGCCCATGCTGGGCCCGCGCATGGTGGCAGCTCTGCCTCTCTTGCAGCACGAGCGGGATGGAGGCAGGCAAGATCGAGGAGATGGAGAAGATGCTGAAGGAGGCGCATGCCGAGAAGTCGCGGCTCATGGAGTCCCGGGTGAGCAGGGCCATGTCTGTGGGTGCCATAGCCTGGATGGGGTGGGACCCAGCACCACAGTGTTGGTTGTGGTGCCACCAGGACTGAGCGCCTGCTCCTCGCAGGAGCGAGAGATGGAGCTGCGGAGGCAGGCACTGGAGGACGAGCGCCGGCGCCGCGAGCAGCTGGAGAGGAGGCTGCAGGACGAGACGGTGCGGCGGCAGAAGCTGGTGGAGAAGGAGGTCAAGATGCGGGAGAAGCACTTCTCGCAGGTGCGCCAGCCGGGTGCCTCGTCCCGGCAGGTTTGCAGGCAGCCTGTGCCTCTGCACATCAGTGTCGTGGCCCCGGTGGCCCCATCTGCAGGGCTACGTTGCTTCTTCCCAGGCTCGGCCCCTGACACGGTACCTCCCCATCCGCAAGGAGGATTTTGACCTGCGGACACACATCGAGTCCTCGGGCCACAGTGTGGACACCTGCTACCACGTCATCCTGACAGAGAAGATGTGCAAGGGCTACCTGGTCAAGATGGGTGGCAAGATCAAGTCCTGGAAGAAGCGCTGGTTTGTCTTCGACCGCATGAAGCGCACCGTGTCCTACTACGTAGGTGGGTCCCTGCCACCCGCTCCCTCGGGGGCACTCGCTGTGCTGCCATGTCGCCATGTGCCCTCGTCCACAGCGCTGGCACTGACCTGTTCCTTCTCTTGAGCAGACAAGCACGAGACCAAGCTCAAGGGCGTCATCTATTTCCAAGCCATCGAGGAGGTTTACTACGACCATCTCCGCAGCGCTGCCAAGGTGAGGCACCGCGCAGGCAGGAGCAGAGCCAGGCAGGGCGGCTTTGCAGGGACAGGGAGCGTTTTCTTGGAACTGGTGCAGGAGAGGAGGTGGACGGGGCTCAGGCAGGTCCCTGTTGGGGTGTCGTGGTGCCCAGCAGAGCCGGACACCCACACCCAGGGCAGCAATGGGAGACAGGACTGCGCAGTGCGGGGCTGGGGTCTCCTTGCTGCTCTGGCCCAGGGAAAGAAGGGTGCAGGGTGACCCGGGACAGGTCCCTCTGCACACAGTCAGCCGCTGCCCTGTCCCCTGCAGAGCCCCAACCCCGCGCTCACCTTCTGTGTGAAGACCCATGACCGCCTCTACTACATGGTGGCACCGTCAGCCGAAGCCATGCGCATCTGGATGGATGTCATCGTCACGGGCGCAGAGGGGTACACGCAGTTCATGAACTGAGGGGCGGGGGCAGCCAGGACGTGCCCCAGCGGTGCCACTGCCCCCCTGGGTCCCTGCGTAGCCTCCTCACACGAACTGCACACGAACTGCTGCCTGGTCTATGTGGGAGGACAATTCCTGTGTGGGGCTTGGGCACCCACGCGCACCTTCCCTGCCACGGCAGTGGCTGCGCAGCACTGAGCTGCAGGACTGCGTCCCCACGTGCTGGGCTTTCCTGGAAAGCAGAGCACCGAGAGATGCAAGCGGCGCTGCCACATGCCCGAGGGTGCCAGGGCATCCAACCGAGTGCTCTCCCTGGAGCTGCTGCCCTGCTTGGGCAGCTTGGCCGGTGCTCTCCCCTTGCTGGGGCCGGGCCCTGTGTTGGTGCCTCCATCTTTCTACACCTTTTGTAAGCCCCTGCGCGCCCCGCTGCGGCCGCCCGCGCCGCGCACCCATAAAGTGTTTTGTAACGGCGTCTGTGGCCGCTGTGCGCCGTGTTCGGGCGCGGGACGGCCCCGCGCTGCGAGCGGGGACCCTGTGTCGGTAACGGGAGCCCCGAGTGGGCAGCGGCCGCCGCGGCCGCCAGGCGGCGCCGTGGCGAGGGGCGCCGCGCCGCGGAGAGCGCGCGCTGCGTGACGTCATCGCGCCCGGTGCCGCGGCCGCCCAATGGCGCCGCGGCTCCCGGCGCGCCCGCTTCCGGCTCTCGCGACGTGGCCCAATGGCGGCGCGCGGCGCGGCGATTGGCGGACGGGCGGCCGGCGCGCCAATGAGCG
>PTEX01000357.1:356649-385677 GCA_003342815.1 Eudromia elegans
GGGCGCCGCGCGGAGCGGGACTCGGCGCGCGGAGCGGGACGGAGCGGCCGGGATGGCGCGCGGACCCGCCGGGGCGCTCGCCCCACTGCTCCTCTGGCTGCTGCTCTGCTGCCACCTGCCGCGCACAGGTAGGTGCGGCGCGGCCGGCCCGGGCCGCAGCCACGCGGGGAAGCGCGGGCCGGCGCCGCGGGCCTCGCTCACGCGCAGCCCTTTACCGCGTGTCGCAGAGCCGCTGGCCGTGATGTCGGTGGACGTGGGCAGCGAAGCCATGAAGATCGCCATCGTGAAGCCCGGCGTGCCCATGGAGATCGTCCTCAACAAGTGAGCGCGGCCGCGTGGGCGCGGAGGGTGCCGGGCCGCCCGGTCGCAGCTCGTGGCGCTTCCCGCAGCCGGGATGGGCCGCGCGCGTGCTCCGAGGTAGCGATTGCAGGCGGGAGGGTTCTGCTTGAGGCGCTGCGTGTTGTGGCACGGTGTGGTCGCTGCTCCGTGGAGCAATGCAGCTTTCACAAGGCCTCAGCAGGGCTCTCCTGTGCTCGGCATAAAGAAACTCACAAGTCTGTGTGGGTCTGAATGCATAATCCAAAAGTCAAGGCAGCGGTACTGTGTTTCTCCGTGGTTGCATCAAGAATCTCTATTTTCAGTTCCTCGTAAGGAAGTTTTGTCTTACTGCAGCTGCCCAGGTGAAGAAGTAAAACTCATCCTTCACTTTGCTTTCCCAGTCAAATGGGGGGATGGTGTGCTAAAAATTGAAGTGCAGGTGGGAGAAGATGTGCTGCGAGGAACATCCTCCTTGCTAGGGTGTTTAGAGTCTGGCAGACAATAAATGGAGCTTTCGGTTCACAGATGCACAGAAAGAGGGAACTGTCTCACTTTGCCCACCCGCGGTGGGGGGAAGTAAAGCAGTTGATAGTGTCTGATTACAAAGCTGCACTTTATGGCAAAGTGCAAGCTGGCTTTACTTGTAGCAAGCCTTATCTCTCTATTTAGCCTTACGGTAGAGGATTGGTAGCATGTTATGAGGCATTCTGAAGCGGAAAGTATGCTGAAACACTCCTGAAGTTTGTGTGCCACTTGGTGCTTGCATAATAGTTGCCGTAGCGAGACAGGCATCTCAGTGCTTTAGTGCCTGGATTGGAGCAGGACGGAGCCCTCTCTGGTAGCTTGTCGTGAGGAATGTCCAGCCCTGGAGGGAGAAGCTGCTGTTGCGGCCCTTCAGATCCACGGAGCTTGGTCTTGTTTCCCGAGATGATACCTGGGCATTTCCCTTGAGTCTGTCAAAATGGAAAATGCTCCCTGTGCTCGCCGTTGGAAACTCTGTATTGGAGGCCAACCGTGTCGGTTGTGTTTTCTCTCTCTCCCTATGCAGGGAGTCACGACGGAAAACTCCTGTGGCTGTTTCCTTGAAAGAAAATGAGCGTCTATTTGGCGATAGCGCGCTAGGAATGGTAAGAGCTGTTGTTGCTCAGGATGCCCAGTGCAATTCCTATGCACAGATAAATATTTTTCCTCTGTTGGGCTTTTCATGATAGAGGTCTGAGTTAGGAAGCTTGATTTTTCTCTCATATCTCTTTGTGGTGTTTTACTCGCTTTCTGTATTGGCTCTTTTTCTAGCAGTCTTGTCTTCCAAATTCCCGTAGTGAAGAGCAGTTCAATGGGAGAAGTTTGGCAGCAGCAGAGCTGAAGAAGTCTGTCTGGGTAACTTTCTTTTTCTTTTGGTAGTCCATAAGGACCCCCAAGGTGGCATTCAGGTACTTTCAAGATCTTCTGGGTAAGCACATGGAGAACCCACAAGTGGCACTGTACCAATCCCGATTCCCGGAACATGAACTGGTGAAGGATGAGAGGAGACAGACAGTTGTCTTCAAGCTATCCCAGTAAGTGACTTCTGAGCTCCTTATGGGGCAACTTTGCTATTGGACTGCTGTAGCTCACTGCTGTAATGGTCTTTCTTGCAGAACAATGCAGTATTCTCCTGAGGAGATGCTGGGAATGGTCTTGAACTATTCACGTGGTCTGGCTGAAGAGTTTGCAGGTTGGCAAGATAAAGTGTTTCTTGCAGTCTCTGGTGTTTCCTATAGCGTCTGTGCATGCGTCTTTTTGTGCATGTACTAGAGGAGGCAAACGCAGGGCATGGCCGCATCGATGAAAACCTCATTCCTTTCACCTCTTTCAGAGCAGCCCATCAAGGACGCGGTGATCACGGTTCCTGCCTACTTCAACCAGGCGGAGAGGAGGGCGGTTCTGCACGCTGCTCGCATGGCCGACTTGAAAGTTCTGCAGCTGATCAACGACAACACTGCTGTGGCGCTGAACTACGGGGTTTTCAGGAGGAAAGACATCAATGCCACTGCACAGGTATGTGCACTTGGGAGTGTGTGCAGAGAATCCAGCGCCCCAGGCGTGTGTGGGGAGAAAGGGGTGCAGGTAAATGCAGAAGGACTTCACTCTAAGGAGGTGGACTTGCTGTTTAGCCCATCTCCTTTGATTTTGTACATCTGTAAGCAAGGTGAAGGGATAAAAGCTCCTCCGAATGCCATAGGAGAGCCATGGTGTGTAAAGGTTCAGCAAATTTCGGAAATGCTGCTCTAGCTGAAAGCCCCTAGAGCGGAGCACAGGTGGTGGGGACCAAGAATTTCCAGTCCTCATTCTGTAAACCTGTGTTTGTGCTTTGCCTGCTGGCTGAGGGGAGAAATGAGAATAATTTTATAAGGAGTTGACTTTGCGGTACTTGTCTTTTTCTGAGGTTTAGGAAACTTACAAAGAGCAAAGCTGCTTCTTTTTTTTTTTTTCCTTTTCTGCTCTGTAGAATGCATGAAAAAGGTTTCTTGTCTGTTTGCATCAGGTATGGCAGCAAATGCCTGTAGTTTGATCAAAGCCTGAGTCCTGCCACTGTGCTCTGTTGTACAACATAAAGCCAGTGCAGTGAGCGGATAGTCTTGGCCTGTATCAAGCTTGGAAAGCTGCAGATACTTTATTTAATAATCTATTAATATGTTTTATTTTATATATATATATACATATATATATTTAATTCTGGGGAGAGATTCAGGAATTGCTGCTTCACTATCCTACCTTCTCGTTTCAGACCATCATGTTTTATGACATGGGGGCAGGAAGCACCACTTGTACTATTGTGGCTTACCAGACAGTGAAAACCAAGGACTCAGGAACCCAACCGCAATTGCAGATCCTCGGTGTTGGGTAAGAAAAACCCACAGGTGTCAGGAAAGGAAGCCCTTGTTTCACAGTGTTTTCTAAATGTAGACTTTTGAACAAGACTTAAATGTGGTAATTTGAGTGATGGAGCGGGAAGCATTTAGATTAGAGAGGCTCAGGCTACTAATAATTCAGGTGTCGCTGCCTTGTGCAGAAGGTACAGGAGGCTGGGGGAAGGGCTAAGCAGTGTGCTTCGTCTGCTTTAGACTTAGGGCTTTTTATAGCCTAACGCCACTTTAGTAGGTTTTTTGTATTATTTTCATTTAGTCTTACAGAACGTCATTATATCAGTTTGTAATAGTGCAGTGATTGAAAAATGCAGTTACGTGTTACCAGCAAGAGGGGACCTCTGCATGTCTTCCCAGCACTTTTAACTCCAACACCCTTACACGGCTATTTCTTTAAAAATAAAACCAAAACAAACAAAAAGTCCTGGGACCGTTATCCTTTTGCTTTTTGGCTGCTTGACCTGTTTAGCAATCAGGACTTTATCACACAGGTTTTGGAGTTGCCTGTTTACAGCTATTGTCATGGGGACTATCTCTTCTTGGTTGATGCATTGTTACTTTTGGAACAGCTGTTCTTTCCTAATCGCTCCCAGCTGGTGGCATTACTGCTTCTGTGGACAGCTTTCTGCTCTGCACATTCATAAAAGAATAAATGAGGCTTATTTTCACCTTGTTTTCGCTTTACTGTTTCTTTTTGCTCAGATTTGATCGTACTCTTGGAGGCCTAGAGATGGAACTTCGGCTCCGGGATTATTTGGCAAAACTCTTCAATAGTCAGCATCCTTCAAAAGAGGTCCGACAGAATCCCCGGGCCATGGCCAAGCTCCTGAAGGAGGCCAACCGCCTCAAGACTGTCCTGAGCGCCAACGTGGACCACATGGCACAGGTCTGGCAGTCTGCTGCGGGGTTTCCATGCTCGCTAGGGGCGAGTGTGGGGGGATAGGAAGAGGGACGGAGAGGCAGTGTCGCCGGGGCTTTGTCTGCATAGTAAAAATAGGGACTTAAGTGGATGGGCTGACTGAGAGAGTTAGTAATGTTTTATTTGGGTGGGGGGAGAAGAAAAAAAAATCAAAAACACACACTTGTATGGGCTCTCATAGAAGCTTGTCTGTTACATCTAGAGTATTCTCTTCCTCTCCTCACCTTCGCAAGGGCAGGATTCAGGGGGAGTGCAGTCCGGTCCCTAGGTGCAATAATGGAGCTGGAGCCCTCTGTACCCTGGGCGAGTAGAGCAAAGCTGTTGCTTTGAGAATGCTCCGCGAGTTAATGTCATGCTGACTGTTTTTCCTTCCTGCCAGATTGAGGGGCTACTGGACGACATAGACTTCAAGGCCAAGGTTTCAAGACAAGAGTTTGAGGATTTGTGCTCTGACTTGTTCCAGCGAGTCCCAGGGCCTGTGCAGCAAGCCTTGAGCAGCGCAGAGATGGACCTGGTAGGTTTAGGAATGCATTTAGGAATGCCTGATGTTTCCACGTATGGATCCACTGTCATGTCGCGATATGATTATTGGTGAATATTGTATCTGATGCTGCTGGGATGTACAGATGCCTATTACTGTAACAGACTGCAGCGTTGGCACTGCACAGATGTTACGTGCCGCAGTGTTAAACAGGAGCGTGGCATGGTTTTCTGTGGTAACCACTGGGAATAAAGGAGTTGGGTGAGAGTTGTATTCCTGTCACAGAAGCTCTGCTTTTTGTATTGGAGTTTTTTACCAATGTCTTTTTTTGGGTTTTTTTTTGTCTTGGATGCTGGTTCTGGTTTCTCTCTTGAAGTTTAATCTCAAACTGCCTGAAAACAGAGCTACTGCTTCTCAGGCACATGCCTTCAGCACTGCCTTCAGAAGCCCTGAGGCAGGCTACAGTTGACCCCAAAGGCGATGCAGCCCTTTGCAGAGACTCGTGGCATTCTTAAGTGTTCACATTTTGGGATGCCAGGTTGTCCCTGAGCACTTCCGAAGTCTGGTATGCAGTGCCAGACACTGAATCACATCTTAGGGTCCGTGTTTCCAGTGCTCTTTTTCTGTGCTGCCTGAGTCATTGGCTGCTCTCACATGCACTGTAGTCTGCTCGACTATTTCTGAATGAGGTCCTGTGTGTCGGGTGGCGCTGGGCAGCAGCCATGTTGGCCCTGTTTGGTAGGCTTGATTATGGGTTCCACATCCTGGCTTTGAGACCGGCTTGTCAAAGTGCCACATCAGTGTGTGGCGATCGGGGAAGGAGCCTAAGGAAGCCCTGAACTTAGCTTTCCAAAATTGCTTTCTCAAGACAAGGTGACTGTTTCCAATCCCTAGGGTGGAATTGACCAGGTGATTCTAGTTGGCGGTGCCACACGGGTCCCCAAAGTGCAGGAGGTTTTGCTGAAAGCTGTGGGCAAGTGAGTATGTGAGGCCCCCTTCCAGTCTGTCTCCTCTTGACGCATTATGGCTGTAATGCTGACATCTCTTGCTTTTCACTTGCCAGAGAAGAGCTGGGCAAGAACATCAACGCGGATGAGGCTGCTGCTATGGGTGCAGTCTACCAGGCAGCTGCTTTAAGCAAAGCCTTTAAGGTGAAGCCTTTTGTTGTTCGGGATGCGGCCCTCTTTCCTATCCAGGTAACCCTTTGCTTGCTTTCTCTGGGGCAAGGTACGGGTTGACTGGGCAGCTTGGGCAGGAAACATTGCAGATAGAGTTTTATATTAAGGCAGCATGGGAGAGCTTTCTGCAGAGGAGAGTCTTTGGTACAATCCAAGTGCAATAGCTAACAAGTCCTTGGATGGCTGTAGGCATTCAGGCCTGTCTGTAGAGAAATGCTTGTCTGTCCTCAGCTTCCTGTAGATGACAGAGCCATCAAATGCTGCGGAACTCTCTGGCTCAGGAAACAGTGGGGAAGAGGTTTGTGCCTGTCTGACTCTTACTTTACATGGATGATGCAGGTGGAGTTCACTCGTGAGGTAGAGGAGGAGGATAAATCCAAGAGCTTGAAGCACAACAAGAGGATTTTGTTCCAGCGCATGGCACCCTATCCACAACGCAAAGTGATCACCTTCAACCGCTACACGGATGACTTTGAGTTCTACGTCAACTACGGAGATCTGTCTTTCCTGAACCAGGATGACTTGCGGTGGGTTGGCACAAGCATCAGAATAGACAGCTTGGTGACAGTGCCCCGTGCCTACCCTGAAGAGCTCGTGGGCAGGGAGGCCTCTGTCTGTGGCAGTAGCTGTTACATTTGCGGAGCTGTTCTGCAACTTGTGCTTTAGGAGAAGTGGTGGCGATTTGCTTTGTGCTTTTGTCCAACACTGCAAACACAACTGTGAGAAGTGGCTAGTTGCTGTGCAGTCACTGTCTTTGTAAAGTTTCTGTCTCTCTGCTTTTGTCTCTGTATCACCAGGATCTTTGGATCTCTGAACCTGACTACTGTGCGGCTGAAGGGAGTTGGGGACAGTTTCAAGAAGCACTCAGATTATGAGTCCAAAGGCATCAAAGCTCACTTCAACATGGATGAGAGTGGAGTACTGAGTCTTGACCGGGTAAGATCCTGTTGTGGTGCTTGTCCACCTCTGAAATGCTTGCCCCCAGTTCTGTCATCAAGGGTACTTATCTCCTTCCTCATCTCTCCAAGGTGGAATCTGTGTTTGAGACCGTGGTGGAAGACAAGTCGGAAGAGGAATCAACGCTGACGAGTAAGTGCTGAACTTTAATATTCCGAGTGACTGATAAAACAAGGATGTTTTATCCCCTGTGGCTGGGATAACTGCCCATCTCTTTGAGCAGAGTCAGACTCATGTACCGGTGGGAGAGGGGGAGGTGGGGAAATGGGCAGTTAACTGTAGCCTCTGATTATATTTACAGCTCCAAAATACCTAAAAGCCCTTTGCAAGTGGCTGCTGGGTGCTTCAGGGAGCTCTGTCTGAGATGTCATACGCTCCTAAGGTGACTATGGCATGCATTGCAACTTGGAAAATAAGAGTCGTTTCTCCTTGGTCAGCTGCAGCTGCTCGTTTCAGGAGGACTGTCCGGAAGGAAAGTCCTGCATCCACTGCCCTGCAGCACTCTCCCCCCTGGCTCTGTGGGCCGTGCTGCTGCTGATCTGTGCTTTGCATTGTCCAGGCTCTAAGGAGAGAGCAAAGATTTCCCTATAGAAAGGGAGGAGATCTGCATAATATGGAGATGAAGGAGAGATGCAAGGGTGGCCAATGCAATCATAGCTTGCAGCTCGACATTTTTTAATGGAAGTAAGATATTCGAGGTCACATTATTATAGAGATGGATGTCCCACTCTGTGTATGTGTGCATGCACAGAAGGCAGAAGGTGAAGGGAAGGGTGAGTTTCTGCAGTACGTGAAGCTAACTGATCAGGAGGCTCCTTGGTAGTTAGTGCAGCTGTGAAGGGAAGAACTGGCAACTGAAGATGGTCTCCGTCCTCCTTTTGACCGGGCTGCTTTGAGGAGGGTCTGGAATTTTTTCTCTCCGACAGAGCTTGGAAACACCATCTCAAGCCTGTTTGGCGGGGGCGGCCCTACACCTGAGACTGGGGAGAACCTGACAGACCCGGTGCAGGTGAGTCCCGGGGAGCTGGCCGTGGCCATCTGAGGGGGAATGCCTGGCTCCTGTTTTGGGTGCTGGGCAGGCAGTGCTTCCCGTGAGCAGAGGTCAGGGCTTCTGGCAAGGTGTCAGAGTTTTGACTGTGCATTTTTCAAAAGAGGCCATATTTCTTTGAAGGTTCTTGTGGCATGTTTTTAGAGAAACTTGTGGCCCTTTGTGGGCAAGTCCAGGAAAAGGGCAGACTGGCGGTTTGGCCTGGACCTGTTTCTGGTGAAACGGAGCTTTGCACAGGTTACCTGTGTGGTGAAGCACTTGCAGGGAGTTGCGGTGTAAAAGCAGGTGTGTTCCTTCCCCTTCGACTTCCCTGTGGCAACCAGGAAGAGGAAGAGAGCCTAGCAGAAAGCACTAAAGAGGAGCAGGGGGAGAAACAAGAGCAGAAGAGCCACACGGAAGATGCTGGTGCAGAGCAGGGAGAGGAGAAACAGCAGTCGCCACCTCCAGGTCAAGGCAAACCAGAAGCTGCTCCTCCAAAACCAGAGTCGGAGACAAAGGAGGAAGGAGAGCGAGCAGAGTCTCAGGTAAGCAGCAGGCTGAAGAAGTGCAGCTGTGGCTTCGGTGCTTGCAGGGTGTGCTTGGAAGAATACCACTCCCGGAACCTTCTGGTGTTTAGTGCTTGGTGGTGAGGAAAGCCTTTCCCTGCCAATGCTGTTTTGGAAAGAATCGCCTCAATTGGTTTTGGCTGCAACAAACAAATCCCTTTTCTCTGCAAGGCTCTCTGTCATTCATTCTGTTTTGAGAATAGGGTTGGTAGGAACCCTGTCCACGTGCAGATTTCCTTGCTTTTCCGATGGAAGTGTCTTCATGCAAGCCTCATGCAGTCTTGTCCAGCAGGCTTGCCCAAGTGCTTTGTTCTTAACAACCTATGTGCTCTTGAAGAAAAGGTCCTTTGAGTTCAGTTGCCTGAAAAGTGTTTTTCTGACTGTTTGGCTGGTGTTGCAAATCTGTCTCCTTACCTGGGAAGGTATTTTGTGTGTTACAGGATCCCAAAGAGAACAGAGAAACCGTGAAAGAGGAGGAACCATCCAAAAGTTCTGCTGAAAGCACAGCAACCAAAACAGAGGAAGAAAGGAAGATCAGAGCACCCAAGAAGCAGAAGCTTGTGCACGAGATCACCATGGAGCTGGATGTAAACGATGTGCCTGATCTGTTGGAGGATGAACTCCAGAGCTCGGTGAAAAAGTAAGTTGGAACTGGCTTGCTACTACAAAGCCCTGGAGAAAGGGAGTGAGTTGCTGTGCAACTAGAGGAGGTGGTGGTTTGCAGATATTCCTTGTGCAGAAATGGCCCTGTGCTCCTGAAGCAGATCAGCTTCGCTCCCCACTGCCTGTACTCACCTTTCTTAGATGAGCTCCCTAGCCTTGGCAGCTCTATAAGAGACCTGGGGGAAGAGGTCTCTAAGGCTGGGTGCTGGCAGCTCTCAGTTGTCCTGGGGTGTGTGTCTGCTTTCCGAGATTGCAGTAGTAAAGCTTGAGATCACGCTCAGCCTATGGCAGCTCTGGGTGGAAGAGGAGGAAACAGCCAGGAGTGTGATGCCAGTAGTAACATAGCCTTTGGTTCCCGCTCTCTTTGAATGTTAGACTCCAAGATTTGACAATCAGGGATCTACAGAAACAGGAAAGAGAAAAATCGGCAAACAGCTTGGAGTCGTTCATCTTTGAGACCCAGGTAAGAGAAGGTTATAAAGAAATAAGACCTCCTGGAAAGCAGGCGCAAGGGGCTCACATACTTTGGTGGACGTGGATTTAGGGGAAAGGTGTTTGGGCTGCAGTAGGGGAAGGCTGCTTTGAAGAACCCGGGACTTGTCTTGCAGTTACTTTTTCTACTGCAATTGCTTTTCCCAAGCCCATGTAGAGATGATTTCCTCTAGGTGGAATGGACACTTTAAAGAGTTGCCCAGACACACAACTCCGGTTCTCCTGTATACAACTGCCTCTCAACTTTGGAGCCCTTGAGCTCTGTCTGGAGAAAAATGACTGATAAGCAAAGGCTGTGGCAGAGAAAAGGATGCCGAATATTAAGTGTGTGCCAAGTGCCGTTTGGGGTCGCCTTTCTGTCCTGTTTTGTGTGTAATTTTAAGAGCAAGACCTTAGATTTGGGGGGTGCGAGTGTTTTAAATGGGAATCTCCTGGTCGCTGTTGAACAGCCCAGGAGGCCACCACGCTGCTGAGCTGCAGATAGGGAACCCCGTTGTTTTTGCTTCCACAGCAGTGGTATTTTCAAAGAGTTTACTCGGTTCTTTTCAGGACAAGCTTTACCAAGAGGAATATCAACTTGTCTCAACAGAGGAGCAGAGGGAAGAAATCTCCAGGAAGCTTAGCGAAGCCTCCAGCTGGATGGAGGAGGAGGGTTATGCAGCCGCAACTAAGGTACTGTTGTGTGTAGGCAAGATAAGCCCGCTCTAGTTGACATACAGCGTGACAGAGTAGAGATCCATTCTCATTCCTCTCATCTGATTTGGAGAAGTCCTTGCCTTGCCTCCCAATGTGTAATGCACTGAGTATAATAGGACCTCCTTCTTCCGGGGACATCTGCATGCGTGGGCTGCAATAGCTTTGGCAGAAAATACTTGATCTACACAGAGCTTTTAGTCATGTGTCTCTTGCTTTACTATTTGGAAATACTGTGTTCAATAGAGAACTTCAGAACTTGCACTGTTGGGCTTGGGACTTAGAGCGTTCTCACAGGAGAAGAGGTTTGACACTGAGTAAGCTAATGATCGTTTTTTCTCCTCTCCCCTCTTTTTAGGAGCTGAAAGACAAACTTTCAGAGCTGAAAAAGCTTTGTAGGAACCTCTTCTTCCGCGTAGAGGAAAGGAGAAAGTGGCCAGAACGCCTGGCTGCTCTGGACAGTCTGCTCAACCACTCAAGCATCTTCCTCAAGTAAGAGCAAGTTGTTGGAAAGAAGGGGTGGGTGGCTGGTGGTGCATGAGAGTCCAGCAAACCGGGACACACCGGTTCCTGCGCAAGGCACTCTCTGAAAGTTCTGGTGTTCTAAAGGCAAGGAGGCCACAAGTGCTTCTTAGTGCTTGGTGTTAGCGCAAGTGTCAAGGAAAGTGTCTTGAAGCTGGAAGGACAGGAAGGGTCCAGTGCTCTGCATGCTCTTTCCAGGCACATCTATGCCCCTTTTTTTCTTATTTTTCTTTGATTTTTGTTGTTTGGTTTTTTTGTTGTTGTGGTAGTTTGATCCTCCCTGTACTCCTGCCCTTGTGATCACTACATTTACTGGCTCTGTATCCCATTCTAGCAGAGAGAGATTTAGGTTGCTTCAGCTTTGTTTCCTGCAGGCATCAGAGCTGCAAGTGTCAAACGCAGTAATTGGTGTGCGGTGACTTTTTTATTATTTGCAAAGAAAATACGAATTGTTCTCCGTTTGTGATCTGTTTGGTTACCCAAACCCGCTCCTTTATTTGTGTCTCTCAGGGGAGCTCGAATGATTCCAGAGTCTGACCAGATATTCACAGAAGTGGAACTGAGTACACTGGAAAAAACAATCAATGAAACGACGGTAATAAAGATTGAATGATTCCTGGGGTGGAGTGTTGGAGTTGGGCTTCTTGTCCCAAGCTGTAGGGGCCCTTTCCAGTCAAGGCCAGGAAATGGGGCACGCACCCCTTGTTTGCACACACCTTGGGTTGTTCTCTGATGCCCAGCCTGAGCGCAGGCTGCTCTCGAGATACCGATTCGTGTGTGGCACGTGGACAGCAGTCTCCAGCAGGAACGCTGTAGCCCTGTGGTCTGCTTGCAGGCAGTCTTAGAAGTAGCTATGGGAGGAGGCCTAGGAACAGCGATCCTGACCTACTGTGTGATGCACTGTGCAAAAAGAGCGTGTACTAAAAAGCACCTCCTCTTCCTCCCTGCAGGTGTGGAAAAATGAGACGCTGGCGGAACAGAACAAGCTCTCTCCTGCTGAGAAACCTGTCCTGCTGTCCAAGGATATAGAGCTCAAGATTGCAGCCCTGGACAGAGAAGTGCAGTACCTTCTGAATAAGGCCAAATTTGCCAAACCCAAGCCCAGAAAGGAGAAGAATGCCACAAAAGCTGATTCAGGCAAGAATGCTACAGCGTCCGAGAGCGAGGACACTATCCCTCCCACGGAGGGGCGACAAGAAGGTAAGGGAGCGAGGGCTGAGCCCTGCCTTCCTCACTGGTTCTAAGGGTAACTTGGCTGCCCAAGGGGAAGATTGCCCAGGGCTTCTGGGGACGTAGCACCTGGCAGTGAGAGAGTGGGAGCAGCTCTGTGCTGTTGCTCCGCGTGCCAGCAGGGAAGCCCTGTGACCCTGAGTGAGTGTCGACCTGTTGAGGCACCTCAGTCGGCTTGAGTACAGACCTCGCTGTTGGTCACGTGCCCGGTACCTCATTTCCTGAATATTTGTGTTCTTTCTTTTAAATGTAGATAAACCTGAGGATATCAGTCCAGCGAAGGAACCTCCAACAGCAACAGCTGAGGAAGCAGTTGAGGAGTCTGGATCAGACTCAGGTGGGTGTGTGTCTGCCTGGCGGCCTGCTGCTTGGTAGGTAGGAGTGCAGGTTGCTCACGTGTTTTCTGCCTTTCAGGCGTTGCGGTCACTTAATGTGGCAGAAACTCTTGACTGCTGAGTAGTTGGGGAATCTTAAGGAATGCCAGTGGCCTTTCAGACGGCTTTGTGTGCTGCCAAACTGGTACAGTGTATAACTCGGTTCCTTTCATTACACAGGCTCCCAAAAGGAGAAGAAAGCTGAAGCTGGAGGAGAAAGCAGGAAAAACGACGAGTTGTAACACCCCTGAAGTCCCGTTAGTGTCAACATCTATTTATTTGAGGGTTACTTTCTTGGTTTTTATAATGGACCTGGCTAGTTATGATATAAAAGACACACAACAACCAGTCTGACAACAAAATGCAATAGAGATGTACATTTTCTTTCTTTTCCCGTGGGGATGTTGCCGCTACTAACTTAGTGAATTGTTTTTTATTTCTCTGTTCTTATGTGTTTCAAGGTGATGGTGTGCTCACCAACAATTGTCTCTGTTTCAGTACAGTCTTACTGAAGTCAACAAAGTGACTTTTCTCTAGAGGAAAACAGTGAAAGAAATGGTGTAAGCTGTAGGAGGTAACTTTGAACACGGACTCTGTGCCACAGCTCGTCTGGTGAAGGCCGAGGGGAATGTGTTGCAAAGCTGCTGTTCTCTTTGCATGTGAAGAAACGGTGCGGTTTCAACTGGTGTGGAGTGTGCGTTCAGTTGGGTTCAGGCAGGCGGCTGCTCTGTGCATTGAGAAAAGCAGGTTTCTGTTTTCCACAAGCTCTTGTTAAAGCCATCTCTATCTGTGCTCTGTAGCAGAGTCTGAAAAGGGTGAATTGAGATTTAACCAAGTGATTCCGTTTCTTGTTTACTGTAACATAAAAGCTCAGACCTTGCAAAGTTGAAGGGGAAGGAGGCTGGAAGAAGAAACACAGTGCATCTTTCTCTAGTTGGAACAGCAACCACTAATGGACCAGAGAGGCGGCACAGGCTTAGGTTAAAAACGAGGGAAAATTGGCGCATTCAGTACAACTCTCCCCCCTGCAGCATCTTGCGTACTCAGACTGGCTTCCTTGTGCAAAGTCACGTCCCTGCTGCGGTCTCCTGGTTCCTTGAGACTGTTCATGCTGCTAAAGTGCACGAGCAGAGTTGCGACGGACTGTTGCGGTTGCTCGTGGACGTGTATCTGGTGTTGTTCTCCATGGGCCTCCACCACAAATAAAAACTACCCTCCTGGCGGTCTCTTACGCAGGCTCTGATTTTTGCAAGGGGAATTAGTGGGGGGGGGAGGGGGGAAGGGGTGAGCAGCTCCCTGGGGCAGGGGGTGCTGGAGGGAGAGCGGGCGACACAGCCAAGGCTGCGCTGGCAGGGCCTGTGGGTGCGGACGTGGGCCCTGCAGTCCCCTCTGCAGGTACCTGGCACGGGGTGGGGGGGCAGCGCTGAGCGGGGGGGGGCCGAGTTGTGCGTGTGCGGACCTGGGTGGTGCAGTCTCCCCTGCGGTCCGGCTAAGACGGGGTGTGGGGCCTGAGGGAGGGTGGGTCCTGCATGTGCGGACGTGAGAGCTGTGGTTTCCCTTCTGGTCCGCCTCAGATGGAGGGGGGGGGTGGTGGTGTGGGGGGGGAGGAAGAGGAGGGGCGTGTCCTGCAGGAGCGGACCGGCGCAGTGCAGTCTCCCCCGCGGTCCGCCGCAGACAGGACGGGGCGCGGTGGTGCTGACAAGGGGCGGGTCCTGTATGAGCCGACGTGAGAGCTCTGGTTTCCTTTGTGGTCCACCGCGGACCGGGGGCGGGGGGGAGCTGAGGAGAGGTCGGATCCTGCATGAGCAGATGTGGGAGGTGCAGTCTCCCCTGCGGTCCGCATGGCACGGGCCCAGGGACATTGAGCGGGGAGGCACGAGTGTCCTGCGTGTGCGGACATGGGTGTTGCATTTTCTCTTGCGATCTGCATCGGATAGGAGGGTCTGACAAGGGGCGGGTCCTGCGTGAGAGCTGCATGAGAACTGTGGTTTCCCTTGTGGTCCGCCTCAAACAAGAGGGGGTATGGGGCGTGCTGAAGAGAGAGTGAGTCCTGACTGAGCAGACTGGGAGGTGTGGTCTCCCGTGTGGTCCGCCAGACACGGGGCGGAGGGGGAGGGCTGAGGGGCCGGGTGCTGGAGTCATAGAATCACAGAATGCTCAAGGTTGGAAGGGACCTCCAGAGGTCATCTAGTCCAATCCCCCTACACACGCAGGGTCTCCTAGAGCATGTGGCACAGGATTGTGTCCAAGCGGGTTCTGAAGATCTCCAGAGAAGGACACTCCATCACCTCTCTGGGCAGCCTGTTCCAGTGCTCTGTCACCCTCACTGTTAAAAAGTTCTTATTCAAGTACCTGTGGAACTTTTGGAGCTTCAATTTGTGGCCATTTCCTCTAGTCCTATCGCTGGCTACCACTGAGAAGAGGCCGGCCTCATCCTCCTCGCTCTCTCTCTTGAGATACTTGTATACACTGATGAGGTCCTGCTTGTGCAGACCTGGACCCGGCTGTTTGCCCTGCAGTCCTCTTTGGACGGGGGCTGGGCTAAAGAGGAAGGGGTCCTGCGTGTGCCGACGTGAGAGCTGTGCTTTTCCCCCCAGAAAAAACTTGGGGAAGGGGGGACTGAACAAGGAAGGGGCGAATCTTGAGTGAGCGGACCTGGGTGGTGCGGTCTCCCCTGCGGTCCGCATAGGACGGGGGCGGGGCTGAGGGAGGGTGGGGCCTGAATGTGCGGACGTGAGAGCTGTGGTTTCCTTTCAGGTCCGCCTCGGATAGGGAGGGGCGGTTGGCAGAAGAGGAGAGGCGTGTCCTGCAGGAGCGGACCGGCGCAGTGCAGTCTCCCCCGCGGTCCGCCGCAGACGGGGCGGGGCGCGGTGGTGCTGACAAGGGGCGGGTCCTGTATGAGCCGACGTGAGAGCTCTGGTTTCCTTTGTGGTCCGCCGCGGACAAGATTGGGGCGAGGGGTTGCTGAGGAGAGGTCGGGTCCTGCATGAGCGGATGTGGGAGGTGTACTCTCCCCTGCGGTCCTCATGGCACGGGCCTAGGGACACCGAGCGGGGGGCCCGAGTCCTGCATGTGTGAACCGGCGTGTTGCATTTTCTCCTGTCATCTGCATCGGATGGGAGGGTCTGACAAGGGGCGGGTCCTGCGTGAGAGCTGCGGTTTCCCTTGCGGTCCGCCTCAGACAAGACAGGGGCGATGTGCTGAGGAGGGGGGCGTATCCTGAAAGAGCAGATGTGGGAGGTGCAGTCTTCCCTGTGGTCCACCCAGCACGGGGTGGGGAGGGAGGGCTGAGCGGCAGAGGGCCCGATTCCTGCTTGTGCAGACCTGAGTGTTGCAATCTCCCCTGTGGTCCGCCTTGGACGGGGACAGGGCTGTCGAGAGGGCGGGTCCTTCATGTGCTGACGTGAGAGCTGCGGTTTTCCCTACGGTCTGGCTCAGATAGGGGGGCGCGAGGAGGGGTGGGACCTGTGTGTGCAGAGATGAGAGCTGCAGTCCCCCCTGCGGTCCACCTGGGACGGGAGGAGGCAGACAAGGGCTGGGTGCTGCGTGTGCCGATGTGAGAGCTGTAGTTTCCTTTGTGGTCCGCCAAGGACAAAGCTGGGGGAAGAGGGTGCCGGGGGGGAGGGGGGAGCGAGTCTTGAGTGAGCGGACCTGAGAACTGCAGTTTCCCCTGCGGTCCGTCTCGGACGGGGGCGGGGCTCGGAGTCCTGCGTGAGCGGACGTGAGAGCTGTGGTTTCCCCTGCGGTCCGACTCGGACGGGGGCGGGGGAGAGCGAGGAGGGGCGGGACCTGCGAGAGCGGACGTGGGCGGTGCAGTCTCCCCTGCGGTCCGCCCTGTACCGCCCCCGGCTCCGCCCCGCCGGCAGGTGGCTGCAGCCGCCGCCGCCGCAGGGAGCCGGGCCGAGCCATGGCGGGCGCGCGCGGATACGGCTACTACCGCGCCGTCATCTTCGGCGCCATGTTCGGCGGCTACACGCTCTACTACTTCAACCGCAAGACCTTCTCCTTCGTCATGCCCGCCGTCATGGCCGAGGTGCCGCTGGGCAAGGACGAGCTGGGTGAGTGTGGCCCCAGGCTGTGGGCGCGGCGCCGCCGAGCTCGGGGGGCGGTAGCGCGGCCCGGCGGGCCCCGAACTGCTGGCACTGCCCTGTGGCCCGTCCGGGCTGCGGCAGGGGCTCGGTGAGGCACTTGGGGTACGCTGCTCCTCACGTGGCCGGTGTCCGCCCTCCCGCAGGCCTCATCACAAGCAGCCAGTCCGCAGCCTACGCGATCAGCAAGTTCATCAGCGGCGTGCTCTCCGACCAGCTGAGCGCCCGCTGGCTCTTCTCCTCGGGCCTCCTCATGGTGGGCCTGGTCAATATAGTCTTCTCGTGGAGCTCCACCGTGACGGCCTTTGCCGGGCTCTGGTTCCTCAACGGCCTGGCGCAGGGGCTGGGGTGGCCGCCCTGTGGGAAGGTGTTGCGGAAAGTGAGTAGACGCTGCGATCGCGGTGGGGAGCGGAGTGCGGCACGTGCCCTGAGCTCGCCTGGGAGCGGGGCTGCATGCTGGGCGCCACGGGAATGCTTGCTCCGAGGCCGCAAGAATTCACAGCTATTCCTGTGCCTGCCATGCTGGGAGGTCTAAAACACCAGCTGTGCTTTCTTCTGTCTTGGAGCCAAACTCCCTGCACCACATCCCGTGCATCCTAGCCCTGGCTCACTGAGCGCCTCAGGCCCTGCCCTCCCAGGCCTTGGTTGCCACTCCATGTGATAGGTAGTGTCTGCCAGGACTGGGCCTGCTCATCTGCAAGGACCACCGGCTGTTGGAGGCCAGTGTTTTAAGGAAGAAGGTAGGTGGAGGTCTTCTGGCTCCTTTGCTGCCGTCCTTGTCTCATGCTGGGAAAGAAACCATTTGCTTTGCGTACTCCCCACAAGCTCAGTGCTTGCAAATTGCAGCTTCTTCAGACAGGATAGAGAATAATGTGTTGGACAGCTTGAGTTAGGCTTCCAAATGATGGGTTTGGGGGTATTTGGGTGTTAAATGAGCTAAATAGAGCAGGCTGGTTTCAGCCTTATGCCGTTGGGGATAGGGTTAGAGCTGTGCACAGCTAAATCTTGGTACTTCCGGATCCCAAAAGGCAGCACTCAGACAGTCTGTGTACCCTGCACACCACCTCGGTGGTGGGAATTTCCCTGTGATGATGAAATGTGATATTCTCACCTGCATGCAAGATATGTGGAAGGCTGTAAAATCCAGGAGTGCACATACTGGCAGGAAAGGAGGACTGGAATAGCTGTATTGCCCTTCTATGAGGCCTCTAACCCTACCAGTCCCGGGGAAGATAAAAGACTTTCGGAGAGAGTTTTGTAGATATGAAGGAAGCTGCTGGATAATCATAATGTGTGGATACATGGGGATGTTTTCTGAAACCGTTCAAAAGCTTTGTTCTTGGGCGCACTGGCTCTTCGACGTTTGCCTCTCAGCATTTATAATCCAAGTGTTTCTGGTTTGGATTACACAGTGCAATGAATTGCTGATCATGCCTGACCCTTGATGCAGGAGCGAGTCATAAAGTTACACTCTGACTCTCTGCTTATCCGCTGTGGTACCGTGCCAGCAACCGTTTCCAGGAGGACACCATTCCTAACCAGGGAGTACGCAGACTCTGCACTCCTAGGTTTGCCTGTCCCATGTCTCAGTTTCATCGTCTGTAAATGGAAATTGCCTTGAGTTGGCTCAGGATGCAAACACCTGTCAAGCTCGTGTAATGTTAGATGTTTCCTGCCAGAATAAGGAAAAGCGGACACTCACTCTACTTTTTATTTAGTCTTGTAGATCTGAGTCTGAAGCGCCCAGAACCCTCAGCGTGGGCCGTTGTTGAGGATTTTCAGGTGCCGCATCAAATTCTTCTGCAGACCTCATGCCGTTTTTCTTGTTGTTGCACAGTGGTTTGAGCCTTCCCAGTTTGGGACTTGGTGGGCAATCCTGTCTACAAGCATGAACTTGGCTGGGGGCCTAGGGCCCATTGTCGCTGCTCTCGTGGCTCTCCACTACGATTGGCGTATGACTTTGTCCTTCTCTGGCTTCATCTGCGTGGTTGTCTCTTTTGTTTGCCTTGTCCTGATAAAAAATGAGCCGTCGGATGTTGGGCTCCCCAACATTGAACCAGGAGCCAAGAAAGGGAAGAAAGGTGAGCACTGGGCTTGATCGTAAACAGGCGCCCGTAGAGGAGGTGCCGAGCCTTCTGTGTGTGTTCTGGTACAAACATGTCATGCTCGGGCCCTGAGATCCGGCAGCTTCCCACTTTCTGAAAGCTCTCTCGGCAGGCCACGGGCAAGTGGTGGTTTTCAGCAGCCTCCTTTCGGCTGCTGAGTTTGCGTTCTAAGCCCTGCACTCCCCCTCCTGAGTGATGTGCTGGGGAGGGATGGGTGCTCTGGCGTTGAGACCGTCATGTGCAGTGCAGCGGAGGAAGCGGCTGACTTCCACCTGGTACCTGGTCTGCTAGGGGCCACGTGCGCGTCCCAGAGGCGCTCGTAGCCATCTGTTTCGTCTGCCCGGCTGCACAGGGTCTCCCTTTTAACAGTCCCCTGCCTCTTGAGATCTCTGTTTATTCCGAGGGTGAGCAGAGGTCTCCAGGGGATACCGCAGAGAGGAGCGAGGGCGCAGTGGGACATGGTTCCTTTAGTGTGACTTGCCTCTCTTGTGCCTTGCTGGCGCACGGGCAGTTCTCCCCTCACCCTGCTGCAGGTTTTGTTGACCCCTGCCTTGTGGTGGACTCTGCTCGGTGTTTTTTTGTCCTAACCTAGAACATCTAGTTAGTAAATGTTTGTTCAGCCCACTGAGCGTGATGCTTCGATGAAAGCAAAACAGGTAGAGGAGAATTGCAACACCAGTTTGCTGTGGGATTTTAAAGGCTAGCGAAACTCATCACATCTTCTATACTCTCCTGGGATACCTGTGCTACCAAACCTGACCTCTTAGTGCAAGAAAACAGGGTTGTTTTCCCGCAGAGCGTTTGGCCGGGAAGGGGGTAGATTTGTAGATGTCTCGGCAGGACTCACGTACAAGCAAGGTAGCACTTGAAAATCAGCATCTGTGCTGTGTGCTTCTTCTCACAGACTGGGCTCAAAAGAAAAAACCAAGGTAAAGGGTGCAACAAAATCAGGACAAGTAGATCCTTTTTCTAGCAGATTGGTTTATTGGCAACCGTGATGCAGAACATTGCTGGGAGTTGCATATGGGTTGTTCGTCTGAACTCGCTAGTGAATGTGAAACGAATTGGCAGAACGCTTCTGAAGTTACAGCAGAGCTAGGGCTGGGGGAAGATCAGCAGCTAGCGCTGTTTGCTTCTGGCAGGGTGTCCTTGTGCCTGAACCGTGCTCGGGGATCTTTCGTGCTGCCATGGACTTGGGGGGCTCTGCGGCTGTGGCCCAGCAGTGACGCTCCTGCTCATCTTCCTCGCAGGGTCCTCCAGCGACAACAGCACTCTGGCGGAGCTGCTGCTCTCGCCCTACCTCTGGGTGCTCTCCACAGGCTACCTGGTTGTTTTCGGAGTGAAAACGTGCTGTTCAGACTGGGGACAGCTCTTCCTGATTCAGGAGAGGGGCCAGTCTGTGCTTGTGGGTAAGATGCAAAGCTCAATTTCTACAGTTAGTGGCTGCAGTTTGAGGGATGTTGCAGAGGTCTGCTCCATGCAGGAGGAGGACACGGGTGCCTCCATCTGAGGCATGTTCTGAAGCTCCATCTCTAGCTGTGTTCTGAGCTGGGAGATGGCGGGCCCAGCGGCCTGTTTATGGAAGAGCCTAATAGCAGCCTTGTTAGGGAACCCGGGAAACAAAAGTGCAAAGCTGGTTCTCGGCAGCTGTGCTGATGTCCGAACGAGACGTGGAGACTTGATGGCACTCCTGCTTTTGTAGGTTTGCTTTGGAAATACAGGCATGTAAGCAGGGTGTAGGACATGTGCTTTGCTGTAATGTCCTGAGACAGTGGCTCTCCTGAGCCACCAACTGGCAAAGAACAAACCAAGCTCAGTATCCAGTTCTGAGAACAGCAGAGAGTGTGAGTCTGAACCTGTGAAATGGAGCAAATTGCTGTGCTCGGAGCTGATGGGGTGTTCTTTGCTTCGTCTACTTTCCAGGTAGCTCCTACATAAGTGCCTTGGAAATTGGAGGTCTGGTGGGCAGCATTGCTGCTGGGTACCTTTCTGACAGAGCAGTAGCAAAAGTAAGTAAAAGATTCTTTTCTGGTTTTATTACTATTTTTTTCCCCTTTCCAATACCTGCAGCAGCTGTGGAGCAGAAGGCTCCGCTTGTGAGCCCTTCATGGTGCCTTGGAGACTTACAGTACCCAGAACGGAGCAGTGAGCGAGTTGCTGCCTCTTGGTAGTAAATGGTCATCCCCATTTCCTTCTGCCCCCTCAGGCTCTTCTTGGGGACACAGTTCAGCATCTAACCCACCCATTCTCTTTCTTGCCAGCCAGAGGTGGCCTGGAAGGGCCCGGATCTTTTTCAGCACTTTAACTACAGTGCTTGGCTGCATGCAGTCCTTGGTGGTGTTGCCGCTGCCTGGTACACTTAGGAGGAATAGGACTGTACCCACATCTGCTGTGTTCACCCAACCTGTTGAATATTCTAAAGGTTTTGAGAAATATCTACTGCAGTGTTCCGCATCATGAAAAGCCTCTGCAATGAGAGATTTAACGCATTTCATGCCTTTGATGTGCTGACTTTAATGTGGTGTAGAGGCTTGATCTGAAACCTAAGCTAAAGTAAAGATAGAAATAAGGGGCAGTTTATAATGGGGAAGTATTGTTACTTACTCTAAGAGCTTCCTTTTAACACAGCAGCTTGCTGAGCAGACAGGCTTTAAACCAAGACTAGAAGTCTTGCTAGAAGACCTGCTTTTGATGCACCATCTCTGTGTGTGATGGGCCTGGGTGGACAGCGTGAGCGGCCACGAATGCAAATTGGTGGGAGCTCTTTCCGTGTGTAACCTTCCGTTTCCCTTTCTGTGTTGCAGGTAGGTCTGTCAAACTACGGGAATCCTCGGCACGCGCTGCTGCTTGCCATGATGGCAGGAATGTGTGTCTCAATGTTCCTGTTCCGGGTCACAGTGACGGGAGAGTCTCCCAAGGTAATCCAGGCACAGGCAGCTGCATCCTTTCTAACTGGAAGGCTGGCAATCTGCTTATTGCCCGTCAGCACAGAAGGGGCAGCTCCCCTGTGTCAGAGAGTTTGATCTAGCTTTTCAGAAAGCTTTTTGTAGTGCGGATTGTAATAGCAGGGATTTGAATGACAGCAAAAGCTGTGCAGAGAAGAGGGTCAGTTACATTTCAACTTTAAGGTCAAATGTCAAGAAACGGTGTATTTGGATTCTGACTGTTTGTGAGTGATAAAGGCTGTGTGAGGTTGTCGGGCTAAGTCCTTAATGGTGAGGAGCTTTGTAAGAGGACGCCTGAGTGGGTTCTTCAGCCTCCCCCAGAACGATAGATTCCTGTTTCCTTTGTTTGCGCTACAGGGAAGTGGATTAACTTTGTCCCTGTTAGGCTGCTCTTGCTGCCCATGGCAGTTTCCCTGCTGTGCTGTTGACGTGCTTCTTTCCACCATTCCCTGAGCATTGCTAACCAAGCATTTCTTCTTCTCTGTTTCTGTGTCCTTTTTTCCTTCTTCAGGAAACTGATGTCTGGATCGTAGCTTTGCAACCTCTAGCTGATCTTACGGGCCTAAAAGAACAGGAGGTTTCTGCTTTGCATGTCTTTCTCCCTCTGCCTGTTTCTGATATGTCCTTTTCCTAACCCAGAAGGTTGGTTAGTGCTACAGAACTTAAAACAAGGGCATAGAGGTGTTTATTGTAAGTCTTGTAAAAGAAACCTCTTCCTCAATGTGTTTTATGGGACTAACTGGACTTGCAAGTGTCAGAATGTAAAACTTGTGAATTTCCACACTAAACTTTCTGAGGATGTGTGCGCGTCAGGTTAAAGGCCTTGTAGCTGAGGCACAAGACTGGAGGTCGGGGGGACTGCTTCTGCTCCCGCCACAGTCGTCTTCCTCGGTTTTCGCAAGCTCTTCCGAAACTAACTCTTCATCTCTGTTTCTCATCTGGAAAATGAGGTGCTATTTTTACATAAAGAACCTTTGTGCAATCTTAAGTTAGAACTGTACAGAAGACATGCTTGAGTGCAGTGATGAATGACAGTGGGAAGATGTGAAGACCCCTTTTTGACCTTTCCTCACTTGCTTTGGCAGCTGTGGATACTGATTCTCGGAGCTGTGTTTGGCTTTTCTTCCTACGGACCCATCGCCCTTTTTGGAGTCATAGCCAACGAAAGCGCCCCCGCCAACCTGTGTGGTACCTCGCACGCCATTGTGGCTCTCATGGCTAACGGTGAGTAGCGTGGGAGGAGGCAGCGGGCGCTCGCCTCGCCGCACTCAATGCCCCTGGGGATGCGCAGAGCAGGGGACTGAGCATGCTCGGCTGTGCTGTCCTACGTGCAGCTTGTAAAGCGTGTGTGTGTGGAGCTGAGCCCATCACACCGCGCAGAAACGTAGGATGTTGTTTTCTCAGGGATGAGGAACCACTTTTAGTTTAGGCTGCTTGCTTATTTGTTCGGAAACATTCCCTACTCTACCCTGATACAGGCTCATACACCAGTTGTTGCCTCGTACTTTAGAATGAGATCCAGAGGAATTCCCATAGATGCAGAAACTAGCGAAGTAGGAGCATTAGGAAATGAGATGGAGATGTTCCGATGTTAGAGCTGCTTGTTTTCTCTCTTGCAGTTGGGGGTTTTCTGGCCGGACTGCCGTTCAGCACCATTGCCAAGCACTACAGCTGGGCCACAGCCTTCTGGGTGGCTGAACTCACCTGTGCCGGGAGCACCGTGGCCTTCTTCCTGTTGCGGAACATCCGCACCAAGATGGGCCGCATTCCCAAGAAGGCTGACTGAGGAGAAGCTGCTTGGTGCAGAGGATGCCCCGTTGCTGACATGAATGATGCAAGTGTTTTTATTAAGTGGCCTAGGAGCGTGTTACCTGTTGCTGCAGCCTAGATAAAAACGTTTCAATCTCTCATTCACTGTCACGTGTCTGGAGGCACAATTTTCCTGGTACTGATCTCCTTTTTTCCTAGAAATGCGATAATTTGGCTCGTTTACATGTGCAAACCTCATTACTGTAGCTCCTTTTCACAGCACTGCTGGTGAAATAAACAGGCTCTGGAGCCTGAGCTGCAAGTACTGTACCACGACTGGCTGCAGCTGCTGCCGTCGCATGCAGTTTGGTCCCTGTTGCTTATGCATTAAGCCGCAGGTCAGCCTCACTGCGCAGGGGCCTGCACTGAGCCTGTGCTCTGCTGATGCGGCTCCTAGATTCTCACTAAGCTGGAGGGTTTATTGAGGTCGGAGCACCCTGCTGCATTGGAGCAGTGGCAGAGCAGGGAGCAACGGTGCCTGGAGCCCCACTCTAGCTGGTGGGGAGAGCAGCGTACTGGGAGCTTGGCCTGCATGAGCGGGTACACACGAGGCCAGTGTTTTGCACTGAACGTGCTGCTGGGACTCATCTCTCTGCAGCCCAGGAAACGCGCAGCCTTACCAGAAATTCCTGGCGCTCCAGGGTAAAGCGCTCAGTGAGGGGAGCGCCTTCCGCCGAGCGGCCCCTGCCCAGTGCGCTTTATGCGGAGAGCGTTAATGAGTTGCAGGCCAGGCGGCTGCTGCTAAGGCAGATCACCCGAGAAGGGCGAACCTCAAGCAGTTTGTGCAGGACCCCGCGGCTTCAGCCGTGGTGTGAATCCTGCCAGGTTGAGGCGCAGCGTTCTCTCTGTCAGTGCAAGAGCCAGTCTGGGATTTGGGCGGCCAAAGGTAGATCTCACAGCTACGGGGAACACTTGCGGCTACCTGGGAGACAAAGCAGCCTTCAGTCGTCAAACTCAGCCCTCTGTGTGCTAAGGAGCCTCAGGTTTTTAAACAGTGTTTTGCTGAATGTTCATGTATTTCTCCAGAAAGACTTAAGTGTTTCAGAGTACTGGAAGAAGGAAATTCCACTCATGAACAACCTTCTACACAGGTACGTTGGTGAGCAGATTAGATGCCCTAATGAAGACAATGCAAGTAAATTACATTTTGTACTTGTTAGATCTAACACTTGTGAAATAAAAAAGAAGCAGTATCCGAAGAGCTGTGGTTGTCCTGTGGGGAATGGTGAAAGCAGAGGCCTCCAAAAGGGATTATTCTGCTGAGGTATTTTCAGGGAGCTCCTGCAAATCTGCCCAGACACCAGAAAACAACGAGCCACTGACCTCTTGAAGGAATGTTTATCATTTCTACATAGAACAACTTTGTGAGACCATAAGTTAGAGCTATACAGGATAAATACATATATACAAAGTAAAGCATGACTGTATAAGAGGCACACAAGTGCAACTTTTCTTTTTCATTCAGGAGCAGCAGAGCTGCAACAACAACAACAAAAACAAAAAGCCTCTGTGGCCCAGCGGAAACAGTACCAAGTCTGCTTCAGGCAAGCATCACACGAAGAGCAAATGAAGCTCGTTTGGGGAAGATGCAGCCCCTGCGGTGCCGGACACAGCTCTGGCAAGGCCAGCAGAGGATGGGGGATGCTCCGCTCTTTAACAAGAAAGTCTGTGTAGCCAGCAGTGCCTTCTCTATGATCCAGGCCCAAACGGTCCAGCCTTTTCAGCGGCCTCCAAAGCAAGTTTCAAGTTCTGGTCAAACAGCTCGCACCTGAAACATTCAGGAGGGAAAAAAAAAGCACAAGGAGATGAGTTCATGTGCACCACAGGCTACAAAAAACAGGATCTCCAGCTTCTTTGCCTCTGCCTCCTTCCAGGAGAGAAGCCCAAGTCCAGAGGAGCCATGGGGCAGCTCTGAGGTGAGATCAAAGCCTCTCGTGGGGGTTCTAGGGTGAGGAGGGGGCCTCAGGCCCACTTCCCTGGAGAGCAGCACTGCGGGACTCTCTAAGCGCCAGAGTCCTGGATGTGCAGCAGGCTGCTGTGCTCTCCTGCTCTGACCTCTCATTCTCTCAGTTAGAGGAGTGCTGTCAGCATTTGTTGCTGCACAGGTAAGACCCTAGGAGGGGCTGAGGCTATGTTTCCTAATGCACGTGTGCTTTGTCCTTACCTGATTGGCATTTCCAGCGAGTAGAAAGGGTTCTTCAGAGCAAAGTCGGAGTAAATCTCATAGATCTTGCGCAGGAGGGAATCAATCCCAGTCTGCCTCGGGTCAGCGAGGACCACAAACTTGATCCCTAGACATACAAAGCCCTAAGCACGAGGACACGGGCAGCCGCCACATGGAGCTGGCAGGGCCCTTTGGCCGTGCTGGGATGTGCTCAGGCCGCTACCTGTCAGCGTCTGGAAGCAGTGCAGCTTGAACGTGTCCGTCTCCAGCATCTCAATCCCCGAACTGCCCAGCTCGGGTGACAACTGTGAGCCAATAGCGAAGAGCCTGCACAGGGCACACAGAGAGGCGTGAGGGGTGCCCCCGGCCCCCATGCCGCGAGCCGCCCCTCACTCACGAGTGGAACATGGAGGCCAGCATGAGCTTCTCGTTGGAGGAGAGGCGGTGGCGGCCGAAGCGGATGGACACGGGGTAATTGGCAGGGTTGCTCAGGAACTCCAGGACGTCCTTACCGTCGGCCGTGAGGCGCCCGTTCACCTCGGCGCCGTTGATGGCCAGCACCGCGTGGCCCACTGCGGGGAGAGCGCCGTGAGCCGCGGCCCGCCCGCGCCCCGCGGCCCACTCCCGCCGCGACCCGGCCGCACCGCGGACACCGTCGCGCTGGCCGAAGGCGACCACGACGCGCTCGTCGTGCGGGCGCAGCACGAACTCGAGCGGGAAGCTGAAGGTCTTCTCGGCGTCGGCGCGCGGCGCGTAGTGGTCGAGCTGGTAGATGAGCCCGCCCGCCTTGTTCACCACGTACACGCTGAAGATGGCCATGGCGCCCGCCGGAAGTGACGCGCGCCGCGCCGGAAGCTGCGCCGCCGCTCGCGACTTCCGGCCGTGCGCGTGGCCGGTGCTTCCTTTCGCGGCCGACATCTTGGAGGAGCAGCCGCTGCTGCTGCCGCCGCCTCCTCCGCACCGGCACCTGCACCATGGTGAGCGCGGCGCGGCCCGGGGGGCGGCCGGCGGCGCGGAGGGTGCGGCGGGCGGGCGCTGGGGCCGCGCGCGCCGGGCTGACCGCTCCCCTGTGTCCGTAGCCGCCCAAGGACGACAAGAAGAAGAAGGATGCGGGCAAGTCCGCCAAGAAGGATAAGGACCCCGTGAACAAGTCGGGCGGCAAGGCCAAGAAAAAGGTGCTGGCCGGGGGGGCGAGCAGGCAGTGGGGCGGGTCGGGCAGCGAGACCGGGGCTGCAGCATGGGCGGGTGGGAGCCGCCTGGGACCTCGCGGGCCCCATGGCGCCCACGGCCCAGTCCCCTGATGTGGCAGCGCACGGGGCTGGAGACGACCACCCTGTGAGAGGGACCATTGCTCTTACTGCAGTAACTGGGGGTTAGCAGCATGAAACTGCGCCAGGCAGTCTCTTACCCTTTATTGTGCAGTTGGGAGCTACACATGACTCCTCAGAGAGCACCTTGTGCATGTGCTCAGTCCTTCAATCTAGAGTGTGAGAAGGGGAGATTCAGTAGCAGAGTTTTTAGCATTCACTAAAGCTGAATGTTTTTTTTCTTGCCTGCAAGGTGCCTTAATGTTTCCTATTTGCATTCAAGTAGAAGTGGTCCAAGGGAAAAGTTAGAGACAAGTTGAACAACCTCGTCTTGTTCGACAAGGCCACCTATGACAAACTGTGCAAGGAGGTGCCCAACTACAAGCTCATCACACCGGCAGTGGTCTCAGAACGGCTGAAGATTCGGGGCTCTCTGGCTAGAGCTGCTCTTCAGGAACTGCTTAGCAAAGGCAAGTACTCACAGCCGTGGAAAAAAGCACTAAGCTGCTTGTGTTAGTTTTCTTTCTTTACAAGAGGGCTTAGTGCGCTACAAGGTCACAGATTGGCACGTTTTTGTAAAAGCCACAGCTGTTAGCCTGTATTTCTCCAGTGCTCCTAAGTTCTTAGTGGGTCTGTGTTGTGTTTAGTGGCACTGCTGTAGTAGGAATATGATGTCCAGAGGCCAGGTTGCAATTCAGACACTCCTGGACTCAATTAGAAACTGTGTGCAAGCACACGTGCTGCGCCAGCTGCGGCACAGCCTCAGAGCACTATGAGCTCTGTGCTCTAGACGAGGCCTGGGAGTGGCCATCAGGCTGCTGCAAGGTGGGTAACTGCAGTAGTAGCCTTCGGGTGCCTTGGTACCTTCGCTTGCCCCATCAGATCTGCTGCGAGCCATGGCCTGTGGGAGCGCAGCCTCCTCCAAGCGCTCCAGTGTACAGGTGCTTAGATCCTTGTGTCCTATCGCCAGGTTTGATCAAGCTCGTTTCCAAGCATCGGGCCCAGGTGATCTACACCAGAAACACCAAAGGTGGCGATGCGCCCGCTGCTGGGGAGGACGCGTAGGAAGGTGAGATGACAGTGTGCTGGGTGCCACATTGGGCCCTGGCAGCGGCCAGCACCGTGCTGGGTACGATAACAGCAGGACATGCTGCTCGGAGACTGCTCCAGGGCTATCTGAACAGCCAGTGCTGGCACTGCTTGCCCAGAGGGGCTTCCCATGTGCTGTCCTGGAAATGCCCTTGCAGAACCTCAGGCTGAGCTCCTCATTCCTGCCCACTGCCGGCGCAGGGCAGAGAGCGAGGCGTGCTGCTCAGCACCGCGCACCGCTGCTCCCGCATCAGGGGTCCTGGCTGCACCTGGAGGCACTTCCAGTCACAACTGTCATGTGGAGCTTGCTGCATTGCTCTTTTTATGCAAGTTCCTTGTCTTATTGGGTCCTTCTTGCTTTGTAGGTTCTCCGGTGGCCTCTTCGACAATGTGTCTGTCATATGTTGGTGCATACAATAAAATTACTCCAATAACTTCCTTGTTCCCTTTTCAACAACGTGTATGCTTCCTTATTGATGTATTTACTGTTATGTACCCCACTGGTAGTGCTATAGGTCACTGCTATCCTCCCATTGCAGCCTGTTTCTGTCAAGCCTCTAGCGTATGCCCTAGGCCTCATTTTGTACTGTAAAACTGGAAAGAACTTAAAAATCGCTGGGCGCTAAAATACTACAAACTGTATTGAGTTTTTCAAGTAGGAAAAGAAAATAGACTTTGAGTTTCTTACTTTTTAGACAGTGAAGGTGCTAATAGGAGTATTATGACTGGGCCTTTAAACTCCATCTAAACAGGCACTGCCTCCTATTTCAGTGTATGCAAGGAAGTAGCATCTATCAGGTAGGCATCAGGTGGGCAATACAGGTAAGCAGCTCTCAGTAAGGATCTAAGTATTTTGCTAAGGTGAATGGCTGATCCCAGAGAAGGTTTTCGAGCCTTCTTTCTTTGATGGAGGACTTGTGATCACCTCAGAGGTGAAGCAGAATAGGGCTCTTTTCCCTAAAGGTTATATTTTCGGGCAGCAGAAGCAGTATAGTGGGAGCATCAGTGGCCCTGAGTGCCGCTTCTGCCCCTGTAACAACTTTCTGTTGGATTATCAACACAGATAATTTAGAAAAAAATTTTTCCTCTCATAAGTTTATTTAAAGAAATTCCATACTGTACAACCTGCATTGTATTAGCCAGGCTTCCTTAATTTAAAGTTTATCAGAAGGGTTAGGGTTAGGGTTAGGGTTAG
>PTEX01000357.1:388940-411335 GCA_003342815.1 Eudromia elegans
CCGCCGCGCACGCGCCGCCCTCGCCGCGCACGCGCCGCCCCGCGGGAGGAGGCCGGCAGCGCCGCCTCCGTGGAGACAGAGGCGCCGCGTTCCCGTTCCGGCGAGCTTGTTGAGTTGGGCAGCGGGTCTGCCATGGTCAGGAGGCCCCGTTGCCCGAGGGGGTGTCTCTGCCAGCGCCTTGAGGCACCCAGGCCGTGTCACAGGCCCCGCTGCTCAGCAGCAGGTGATGGCTCTGAGCTGGCCTGCTGAGCTCACCGACAGCACGCAGTGGGAGCCCTGTGCTAGAGCGTGTTGCGCAGCCTGGGTAAAGCACTGCTTTGCCTGGGTTCCCTCAGTGCATGGCTGTGCTCTGGGAACCCGCATGCTTGGGGAGGCTGCAACAGTGCTCTTGATGAGGCTTGAAAGAGCCCAAATCGAGATCCTTTTCCATTGCCTGGGACTGGAGTCTCATAGATGCCTTGGAATACGTAGTGTACGGTTCAACTACTATGAAATAATTTACTGCAAATGACTTCACCTGCTCCTAGTACCACCATGTTGCCTTCCCCTTCTGTTTGCAGTTGAGCTCTTGTGCAGCACAAATTAATATTTGAGACCTAGCAATTAATTAAGCTCATAGTTATCTGTGTGCACCCTCAGTTAGAGCCTCGCCTATCCCTGTCGCCTTTGGTGCAATACCAAAGGGGAGGCTTGTCCATGGAAAGCCATTCTGTTCACTGCTTCCACAAGTCACCCCCACCTGCAGCAAGCAGAGCGGTGAGAGAGGGTGCTGGGCAGAGGTGATAGTTCCTGCATCCCAGGTGAGGTGACGAATTCACCTGAAGCTGCTCCAGAACCAGTTCTGCCTGAGCTGGGCGGGGCCGGGCAATCGAAAGCCAGTGCAGAGGAATAAAGGAGGTGAGTAGAGTCACTAGTGGCTCGTTAGAGCTCCCTTGCTCTTCTCCCCACAAAGTTTCAGCGCCTGCGGGGAAGGATGGCTCGTCTGTGCAACTGGTAAGTAGTGCTGGGGAAGAGGAGGTGTGTAGCTTTTCACCCCATGAAGCCCCGCGCAGCTGTTCTGGGACCTTGACCAAAAGTAAAAGCTGAGAAGAGCTTGTTAAAACTCCCAATGTCTGCTGTAGGTGCAGAAAACATTCGCCCTAGTGATAAGGTTTACTCCTTCCTGATAGACACTTAAACACTTCGACAGCATAAACAGAGGGAGGAAAGCATAGATATGAAATATATGGCCCAGTCTATGCACAGAAACTAGCAGGATGGGAACAGAAGTCTTATATTTCCAGCAGAGAGTCTAAGGATGTTTTACATACAAACAGTTACAACCACAGACCTTTCCCTTAAGTCTAAGAAAAGGCTAACAGGCTTTATTTTGCTTTTATGACACTTGAGATTCTGAATCTCATTGTTTTGTCCGCTAGGTACTTTGGGTCAAAGTTTACAGTCCCTGAGAATCTTCTTACTAGCTCTGCTTTTCTGGGGTGGGATGGACCTTGATCAATTCAATACAGTGAATCCGTGATAAGTGAGGCCTAGGAGTGCTGGATCCTTACCCTCTATAGGTTAGCTAGAATCTTGTGCTTCCCTCCTAAAATCATCTCTCATTTTTCTAGGGTCACCCTCTAGCATGTCTCAGAAGCAGAAGAGAACCCGCTGACTCGGTCCCTCCGAACAACAGGCAGAAGGTCTCAGTAGCCAGCATCTGCGTTGCAAATACAGCTGAAACTACTCTAAGAAACAAGCTGGAGGTGTTGCGGCTCAGGACACCTAGATTCCTCAAAGCCACCTCTTCTCAGGTCAGTCTTATCTGCACAGACACCAATTGATGGAGTGGCAACCAGTCTGATTAGCTCCTGCTACACTGCTTTAACTCTCAGAACTCCAGGGAGGCTTTTTGAGATTGCAGATTTCCTGTGTGCATGCACACCCGTGAACATGTTGTGTGACACCATCTAGGAAAGGCAGGGAAAATAGAGATGCTCTTGTTTCTAAAGGATGTGTCTAGGCTCACTCCATCAAACATAGGTGCTTTATAACTTTGCTTCCAACGCGGTGCCATCTTTCGAGAGTGGCCTCTGAGTCTCTGGTGGATTCTTTAGATGCTGTGTGGTGATCACGGAAGACATCAGAGGGGAAAAAGAGTTTGATGATCAGTGCTGCTGTTAGTAATGTGATAGGTATCTTAAATTTGAATCTGTGTTCAGGGACAGAGATACTTCAACTTTATTGAAAAGGAAATATTACTTTGGGGGAACGTTGCTTCAGTTGCAGGTATAAATGGTGAAGGCACAGGCGTGCGATCCACGTGGCAGGGCTGCATCATACACGAGGGTGTAATCTGCTGGATATTTGTACACCCAAGCAGCCAAGATAGCACTGAGGGGTTCAAGGCAGCCCTGGAGCTGCAGGGAACTAGCACACTTATGATGTGAGATGTTATGTTGGGAACAACCTGGGTTTCTTATTTTCACTCAGGCTCCCCTCCAGGCTTGGTGGACTAGCTGAGCTTCAGGAGCGCTGGTGATGCTGCCATTTGAGCTGCAGAGCGCTGATTCTGCTATAAATTCCCTCATCCTCCAACTTGTGCAGGCCAACTCTTGTGTTGCGTGGTCCGTGAAGGCTTTGGATGTGTGTGATGATGTGACTGTCTTCCCTGGTCCTGGTGTTCTGTGAGGCACAGGCTTGCCTGTGTGCTGGTGCTTGGATAGAAGCAAACATAGCAGGGTGTTGGGACCTGGGGATACAGACAATGCCACTCAAATGTGTATTGTGTCCCACAGAATGGTCTCTGTTCTAGAGACTTCCAATCACTCTGTATTTTTCCCTGTCTTCCTAATACTGGGCGTACTGCAGCTGCCTACCATGTCTTCACATAGGGTCAGTCATGCTGTGTTGATGCTGCTTCACAGTCCTGTGGCTGATGGACCTGAGACCATGTTTGCTCCCAGCTACCCCAGTCAATGCCTGTGTGTCTTTCCCTGTGTAGCGTAGGTAGATGCTGGTCATGCCACAACTTCTGTGTAGGCTCCTTGTGACCTTAGGGCACGGCAGAAATAGTTGAATACTTGATGTTTATTAGCCATGCTCAGCAAATAAAGGTCAAAGGATTTGTGAAAACGCCAAGTCCCTCCTGGAGGTAGGATTAAAGCCCAGCACGCGTTTCTGTCCAAGTGAGCTACGAGAGTAAGGATCCTGTCTGGAAGTGAGAGTGCTGCTAGGCTGTCTGTGTAATGCAAGGACTGCCCTGGCGTCCTGCAGAAGCATCTTGGTAGGGAGAAGCAGTGCACAGGTGCAGGTGAGGCACCGTGCAAGGAGACATGAGAGAGACAGACCCTGAGTGTGTCTGAGCTTTGGGTAGCTACCAGTCTGCTGTGGTGCTTTGCTGCCTGAAATCCGTTCAGCTCCTTGCATGTCCTGACTTTGGGCTCTCTCTGAACAGAGAAACTATTTTTCTGCTGGGGAAAGGGCAAACTTTTACCCCCCACGTCCTTAAATGCTGTGAAGTTGTAGAAAAAGAGCTGAACTCAGATCTTTGCCCCTCCTCTGAGATTTTCCAAACCACTTCAAAGTCGAGTTGGTGGATGATTCAAACGTGTGGTTCTGCTGGGTTTGCCGCTCACCTTTAGCGCTGCTCCCCCATGGAACAAAGCATGCCATTTTCCTTTGATTTTCTCTCTTGAAAGCAATAGGGAAGAGAGTTTGAAATGCTCTGCAACTTTTTTTTCTGTAAATGTGCTCTGATATCTTCCTAAAGTGCTGGTCTCTGATGAGGGTGGATCAGAGACACACTGACTCGAGGGCAGCGGTTTGAGGGAGGAGACCTCAGGCACAGGCAAATGAGCTCACAGTCACAGACAGGCTGACGCTCGGGAAGATCCTTGAGTGACTGAGTTGGCAGATGCTCTCACTTAGTCCCGGTCCTCTTCTCCCGCGGGGCTAGTGGGGAAGCCGCAGCTCTGGAATGGGGGTCACACTTTGCCGGAGGCAGGGGAAGGCCGGGGAGCTGCAGACCCCTACAGCTGTGCAGGTGGCAGTGGTCCCCCTGCAGGGACTGTGCCGAGTGGGCTGCCGCTCCATGCCAGGAAGGAGACGGGGCCAGAGGTCCCTCGCCAAGGCAACGGTACCGCGCTTGAGGGGCGGCTGCTGCAAGGGGCGTCGCGCTGCCCTGAGAGCCCTGGTATTCGAAGAGCTTGTGCAGAAGGGGAAGGGCAGGTGTAGCTTCTGTTGAGGCTCGGGGGTGCTAGCAGCTGTCATCCCACAAGGCTGTTACAAGGACAAAGTGCCAGTTGTCATACGGGGAGAAACGGAATCAAGGAGAATGTGAGAGAAGGAGAGACTCTGACGGATGCACTTGTCTGAGGGCCTTGGCTTCTTACGGCTCAGGCACCATCTCTGGGAGGGCCCTGTTCTGAAGATACACTGGCATCCCATTTTGCATCCTTTTTGCCAAGAAGAGATGTTAAACAGTAGAGCACGTGCTGCCTGTGTCCTCTCAGATGGGAAAAGGAACGTCAGAACGTCAGTGTCTGTGTACGCTGCAGCAAATGGCCAGGATGTGCATGCAGTACATGGCCCTTCTCTGCGAGGGGCACTTCATGTCACAAGTGCAAGGCTGTATGGAAGTGAGGGCAGGGGAGCAGGACCTCTCTTACTAATGCAGGTTTGTATGCTGCCTTCTGGGGGCCAGAGCTGGAGGTGCTTGGAGCATTACACACTGGAACGTCACTTGCAAGCAGAGTGGTGCAGACACCACTGTCGAGTGAGAGAATTTGTTGCGCAGGATGATGCTGATGTAAGGGTCTGACCCTGTGCTGAAGATCTTTGCTGCTATCGTGTGGTGCTCGCTGCCCCGTACTGGGGTGTTAGCGCAGAGAGGACCACCTACCGCTCGAGTCAGCAGCCCTGCTTGTGCCACGTCTCAGAGATCTCTTATCAGAGTGCAGACAGCTTGCCTCTGCTCGGCTTTCGAGACAGCAAGCTCACAGTTTGCAGCAGTGCAGCTGCACTGCCAGAGTGTGTGATGTTTATTCAAGAGATACTGGTCATAGTTGCAATGCTTGGAAAAGCTAGGATGCTTAGTGCAGGGAGAAAGCAGAACGAAGCGGTAGGAACTGGTTGTGTTGAGAGAAATAACACCTGACAGACTTTGGCTAGGGTTAATAAGTGTGGCCTCTGTTTTTTTCGGGTGAGACAGACCATGTCTTATAGCCCATGACACTCTCCTGCATGTTGCAGAGATGCAGAATCAGGAGGAAATCTCCTCCTGTTTCTTGGTTCACTGCTACGCTGGATGCCTGGTTAGCAGGCTCCGTGTTGGGCAGCACTGCAAATCTCAACACGTTCGTGTGTGTTTGCCTCTTCTTCCCTGAAGGTGAGGAGTGATGCTAGGCTCACATTCACCTTCTTAGAGCAGTGTGACCCACATATCAGGGCACAAGCCTTCCTGTGGGATGTAATTGTGTGATGCAGCCTAGCTGCTGTCGCTCATTGAAGAGTCCCTGAGATCACAAGGGCCACTTGCTGGAAAGTTTCATCTGCAGAAAAGACCTTTTCTCTCTACTGCTGCTTGAAACGGGGATGTTGTGTCTTTAAGGCACCCCCTTTGCATTCCTCTAATACCTCCCGGCCTCTGAGTGATTCCAGAGGAGAGGATCAGCGCTGGAGTTTAAGGCATCGCTCCCTGCCCTGCTGCACTGCTCACTTACTGCTCTGAAGGCTGAGCTTTGCCGTTGCCATGGAAACCATTAGTTGCTAAGCGACTGGAGCATCATCTGTGCTGAGCCCTCGCATCTAATTATCCCATCACAGTGGCTGAGAGGGGCTGGGGGGGGGCCAGGGGGGATTAACTCTCCTACCATGGCAGATCCATTGACAATACTTTAGTGGCATTTAAAGGGACACTGCCTCCTTCCTGCAGCAGTTACCAGCAGTCTGTTACTCGGGAATTACTTGGTGTTCTTGCATCATTTTAGTATGAGAAGAAAGATAGGTGCAAGCAGGCAGCAGAGACGCGCGCTGGGCTTGTGGCACTCTTGTTGCTCATGCCTGCAGTCCTACCGAGGATTTCTGGATCTTCTTCGTGGCTGCGTTATGCATGACATGCTTAGGCATATCTTTGACTAGGGCAGTTCTTGTGCAGCAGGCTCTGTGCTAAACTTCTAGTCCTTCACTCATACCTTTTCTTTGTGGTGTGATCACATTGAGTATTGCCTCTGTATCTTTCCTCTGGCCCCAGACCCCGGGTCAGATAGCTCTTAATAGCCTACTTCTTCCTACTGTCTGCTTTTAGAGAGGGCCCAGGCACAGGCCAGACGTGTGCCTCCAGCCTTTGCACTGGGGATCAGTGTGTCTTTATGGAAAACAAATGTCTGCCACGTAAGATGGCACTACAAATGCTGTTCTGAGGAGATTATGCAAATCTCCTGCAGGTTTGTTGCCTCTTGTAGGATTTTCTTAGCAAGGCAGTTGGTGGGCAACTCACTATTTTCCGTCTGCCAGCAGACTAAGGCAAGCATTACGTAACTTGATATTCCGTTCATCTTGTGTTGCGGTCAGGAGAGCCTGAGATTTATTCTTTATGGAGTATGAGATGTGAAGTAGCAACTGATAAAGAGCTCTTTTTCTGGAGCCTGTAATGGCACAAATGCAACTGCTCACCTTGGAGTTTTGGTCGGCTGCATAAAACACTCAGTCCGAGAGCTGATCCTGGTTTTGAGACCGTAGATGTAGGAGCAGTGTTACGCAAAACTTTGTACCCCCATACTGACAGATTGTATTGGGTTGAGATGAGTGGAGTCGGTAGAAGAGCGGTGCAGCTACCGTTTGGGCTTCCCGTTAGACTGTCTGAGCTTGCTTGTCCATCGGCCTTCCTGACAGTGTGCCTGCAAGCAAGCTCTGTGCTTGAGTAAACAGCTTTTTGCCCGCTCTCATTTGACTGCATTCTGAAGAATTTTTTCAATTTTTACCTTCTCCAGAGACAGGGACACTTCCTGACTTGTTAACGTGATCACTTTTCTAATGGCTGCGTCTGTGAGCACCTGGAGATTCTCCTTTTCTGGTGTTTTTATTACATGGGTCTACAAATCAGCTGGATTTGATCACTAAGCTGCTGTTTAGTTAGTTGTTTGCAGCACCTTGTGGAGACACTGTTTGGCGACGGGGCATCTTCAGCCGGGAAGGACCCACTGGCTACTTTTTGAGAAGAGATTCTGAAGCGGTCCCCTCACTTTTCTTTCTTTCTTTTCTCCTTGCATTCTAATTCCCTTCACTGTGGCCAAAGCTTGCCGGCACTATCCAGTCCTGGCAATGTATCGTGCCAACCTGTTAGCAGTGCTTTCTCTCCCATCCACACAGCACCAGGTTGTGCGGCTCTGAGCCATGAGGACTCGGAGGAATGGGTCACCTCAGGAAGGAGGATCAGATGTCCCCCTCCCTACTGTCAGGGTATGTGGACTGTTGTTGTTAGAGCTCTTGCAATGAACTTGAGGAGGCGCAGGTGGAGGAGAGACATATTTTGTCATGCAAATGGGAAGTATAATTGAAGCCCACATGTTGATGAGGAGCGGGAGGGCAGAGGAATATATGGGTTTCTGCCTCAAGTCTCATTGCTGTTGGGAACTGGGCACTTTGCATAATGCTCATAGATTAGGAAGAATGATTTTCGAGGAGAAGAAAACATGGAAGATGGGCATGCTGTAGAGGATGTGCGAGTGTAGGGAAGTCTGTATCTGCTTAGAGAGGGACTTGCAAATTCGGAGCGTGCACAGGAGCAAAGGGTGGAGGCCTGTGGGAGCAAGTGCTATTCAAGGAAGCAGAGGATGACTTTGTGCCTGTTAGCAAAAGCAAGACGAGGGTTGTGTATGAGTCGAAATCAGGAATCACTTAAAACTGAGTCTGCCGTATGCTGGGGGTTGTGGGGAGCAGGAGAGGCAAATGTGCGAGCCTCTGCACGTGCACAACCAGTGCATGAGGTGCCAGGGTTGGGAAAGGGTAGCCCAAAAGCTGCTGGGGCTATGTGCCGGATGTTAACAAGGCGAGCCACGCTCGCAGAAGTGGTGCAGCCTAGCTCCTGTCCCCACGCTTCCCTGCCAATGTGGCCGATCCGCCGAAAGGAGGGAAAGGGCTTGTGCTGACGGAGCGGGCCCACTAACGCAAACCACCGTGATGCGGAGAGCGGAGCAGCCTCGGAGCTTCCCAAACGGGCAGCCTCGTGGGGCTCCGTGCTCTCTCTGTGTGCTGCACAACTCTGGACATGCGCGTTTCTCAGGGCAAACAGAAAAGCGGCCTCTTCTATTTGAGGGCTCACAGGGCTGCTGCGGCCGAAGGAGAAGAGGTGGAGACAGGCTGGTAGTAATCCCTGTTGGACCAACACTATGATCTCACTCGGATTAGCAGTATTTCTATATCCTGTGGGAGGAGGGTGCAGCATGAGAAAACTAGAGCAGACCAATGCAAAAACTGAGCAAGCTTCTGTCCAAAGAATGCGACACACTTGATTTGGAAGACTGTCCTTGTCTATCACCGGTGGATGGTCACTGTAGTGGAGTGGAACATTGTAACTGCTGACACATGGAGCCCTTGAGCAGTGCAGAAGAAGAAATGGAAGGGTGAATTTTAGGAGTGTAGAAGGTAATAGCTGAGCTGGAATTTGCCTAGGACCTTGAGTCTAAGAGCCTGACTTCCAGAAAATGGCAAGAGATTTGTAGGGACTTGTTTGAAATATGGTGCTCAAGGCACTAGGGTTCCTCCCGCATAGCTGGTTTGGTGAGAGATTTCCTTGCCATTGCAGGGTCAGCAGTGTTTTTTGTAGCACCCACGTGGGCTCCTTTCCGTGGACTGCCTGTCAGCAGAGCTACTTGTCTTGTGGCCTCCGGCAAACTCGTACCCGTGTAGGGGTAGTCACAGGCAGCTGCTGCTCATAGGGCAATTTGTCCGCTGCGTGTTCGTTTCACATCACCAAACTGATAGGGTGATGATCTTTGTCAGTACAGATACTGGCAGACCTACATCAAACAGGGGTGCACATTATTTGCCATTTTCTGGAGGGCAGTGATTGTTCTGAGAGCTCGGTAGTATCTTGCCTTGGCCACTAGATTGTACTGCCTTTTTGCCCTGCTATTGCAGCTATGCACTTTCTCCTTTGCTTTTAATTTCCTTCTGGCGTCTCAGATCTTTAAGCATTTCTAAGAAGAGAAGTTAGGAGAGCAGTAGCTGATAGTCTTGCCAAATGCTCTACATCGGGTGACAGTTCTTTGCAAAAGCAGATGGTTACTAATTAAAGGGAGTCAAGTGAGGAGGGTGCTTTGGCTTTTCTCCTGCTGAAGGAAAGATTTCCTGACCTTGGAGGAACGTCTCTTTTCACTGATTGCAGGAACTTCCTCTTCCAGCGGTCGTAGCTCTTGGTGATCCCACTCTTTGCCCTGCCTGTGAGCACAAGTGCGTTCTGAGGAAGCAGGCTCAGACTGCTTGCTGTAAGCCCTGAGTAGCTATAGTTGGAAGCAGGGAACAAATGCAGTCACAGAAACTGAAGAGAGGAATTTGAAACTTGAGGAAGAGCCCTTGTCCTTCAGAAAGTCTGGGAGCTTTCCCTGCAGTCTCCTACTGTCTTGCAGTCCCAAGGCGGTGCGCTGTAGCTGAGCCTTATCACGTTTGGGAAATTTGTTCTTCTTTAGTGTGCCTCACCTTTCGTGCAGGGGAAACCGGCTTTGAACCCTGCCAGTCTCGGGCCATCTGTGTGCAGGTGGATTGCTGTGTATGTGTTTGGGTTTTTTTCTTTATGGCACTGGGAGCTGGAATTTTGGGAAGCTGAAAGACAAGCACAGTGTGTTTCTCTGTTTTCAAGAACATTTGGTTTCTAGAGCCAGTCTTAACAGATGCACTGTCAACGCTTGACAATCCAACCTCATGTGGAAGAACTGCGTATGGGGAGAAATGTATTGGCAGCAACAAACACCTCCCACTCAAATTCACGTCCAAGAAATGCGAAGCAGCTTTGCCTCGGTTAACTCTGGAGCTGTGGTCCTCCATGGGCTCCCATTGCAGAAATCTTGCTCGTTCCTCCAGCTGGCATTGTTGCTGACTGACGAAATTTCGGGGACTTGAATGAGTTTGCACGCAGGATTGCTGCTAGAAAGACCTTTTGGTAACCTCTACTCTGCTAGGTAATGCTGTTGGGAGCAAAATCCTGTCTCTTGTGTCACTTGCACGTCTCCCAGTTGTTTTGCTCTGTTAACTGCGGTATGTTGTCCTTGCTCTATCCTACTTTTTGGGAGGAATGAAGAGGAGAGCTTTGGAATTGACCTTAGCCTTTCTGCAGGCGGTCCTGTCTACGTTGTGCTCTTCACTCCCTTTTCCTTCCAGCCGTCTGCAGCCTCTGAAGATGTGAGTTTGCCCAGCTCCCTTAGAGATCGGTCTTCTGGTTCCGATTGGATCTTGTGTGGTTCCATTTCTTTAGAACTAGCCTGGGGCGATTTTTGTGCTGTCTAGCCTAGGCAGAGCTAATCTGCCTTCCCATTCCATATTGAATTTAAAGCATTTGGCCCTTGCTTGCCAGGGACAGTGATGGCAAATTGTCTACCTATCGCTCATGTGGCAAAAGGAGGAAAGCTGCTTCCTTTCCCCCTCTTTATCTGTGGGAAGACCTGATGTCCAGTTATAAAAAAACTTTAATAATCTCCAATTCCCTGTTGTATTTTGGGGCTAGTGTGCTGTGCAGACGGAACTGCCTGCTGCTAAGGATATCCTAGGGCCTGATAGGGCCATCCCTCCTACTGCTGTCCACATACAGCTTTCCTGCCAGGATGTTGCTGCCGGGTAAATGATGGGAGGTTCTTGCAGGAGCTGTACATAGCGGAGGAGCTGCTGAGCAAACATGAACAGATGAGGCCGCTTTACTCGAAGAGGGCTCGTATCCCCATGTTCTCTGTGCTGATTTGGGACTGTTTGGGATGAGAGGGCACTGTCCTTTCGTGGGCCTGGCAGCATAGCACGAATGCACGTGTGCGCGGTGCTGCTGCAGCACCCCTGTCCCCATCCCGGGATATTCACGTCCGTCTCCGAATGGGCTCGTGCACAGCGCATCTGCGCCATATCTGCACCCCTGTGGCCCCCCGCACACGCAGACAGGCTGTGCTGCCCTGGCAGTGGCTGTAGGCTCTGTTGCGAGGTCAACCCAGATGCAGGCAGCTGATCTCCATGTCTTTGAGGAAATAAAACAGAGCAGAAAAGAAGCAGCAAAACCCCAGGAGGTGCTTTTGAGGCTTAACCCTTTCCAGGCAAAGAAGCACCAATAGAAGCGCTGTGAGCAGCAAAGGCAGTACCAGCTGCAGTGAGAAGCTGAGCTTCTCTAATCCTTTCCCAGGGAAGGTGGTTTCCAAACTTAGGAATGCCGCCGGAGGGCGAGACGTGGAACACAGGCTCTCCTACTCTCAGCTGCACTGGTTTAATCCATCTCGTGTGAGCTGCTGTGCTCACATGAGTCCTTGCTGAGTGTCATGCAGGTGTGTATTCTTTCCTCTGATGTCAGAGGGGAAAGAGTTTACGTCTCGGGTCTTGTGAGTTACTTCTCTCGGAGTTTTAAGGTCAGCACATTTTTGAGCTTCCTCGTTGTTTACAGTCAAGGTGCCAGGCTTCACTGATAATAATATATGGTTTCAGTTGTCAGTAGGCCACCTCACTCAGAGGAACGGCTTTTGAACTTGTGGCACGGTTCCTGGCCTAGGAGTGGAGACTGGCATGGGGGAAGCGTTAAGGCTCCCTGTGTGAAACCTGCTCAGCTGAGGAGGCCTCTCTGTCACTAGGTAACTCTGGAGGATCGCAAGCAGTTAGTGGGCAGGCACCTCTTCAGGTGGAGAGGGATTTGATGCCTCTCAGGTGTGCAGCACAGGTGAGCTGCTGTTTGAGACGTTTGGGCTGGTGGGTGCAGCTGGCTTCTCTCTCCCTGTTTGTCCTCTTGATAGTCCAATTTATATTCCCTCTTCTTCCTCTGGATCCTGCTGTTACCATGGGAACTATGTTCATAGTTGCATTTCATTGGCTTCTGGAGAGACTTCTTTTTCCCTTTCACCTTATCTTTTTCGCATTTTCCATGCTTGGATATGGAGCCGTGGCTCTCAGAGGATGGGGAAGTTTGCCAGGGTTTTGATAAGTGCGATGAAGAGAAGGCTGGGGAAGGCCATTTGGTCTCCTGCCCTAGGAGCAAGGACATTTCCTGTTGCTTTGGTAAGGAGGATTTAGGAAATATGGCAAGGCCTTTGGGGATTAGAGGACGTAATTCTGCTTGTTTGCCCTGCTCCTTGGTCTTTTCTGCGTCCTGCAGATATGAAACGGTGTCCTGGACACCTACTGTCTGCAGACCTGTGTATTCATCATGCAAAGGTGTCTCATACTGTGCAGGGGCTCCCGGAACGCAGCATCAGGACGGCGGCGCTTGCAGCGAAGCCGCTTCGGCCTTACCGCAGCTCTGCCTCTCGTCTTGGTCCCATCTTCCCCTTTGTAGCGACACTGCGGGGCTGCTCTGGGGCTCTCAGAGCCTCCCATTGCTTCCCTTCTGGGAAGAGCTGCAGCCTGTGTTCTGATGGACACTGCACGTGCGGGCAGTTCAGTCGCCGTGGTGGCTCTGCGCACCAGCCGGGCGCCCGTAGATGTCTCTGCCATGAATGTCTGCATGGCCTTGCCTGGGGGAGGACTTTGCTGCTCTGTTCCTCGTGTTCACACTGTGTAAAGGGCAGGCGTAAGTGCTGAACGATACCTGTGTCACAGATACTAAGGAAGGAAGGGCTGTCTCTGCAAGAGGGAATGATTTAATGGTTCAAGTAGCATCTTTCAGCCACTCCTCTGGACTGGAGTGTTTGCTTGGCTCTTCATATTCAGCGCAGGAACAAGGGTGTGTTGCATGCTGTGGAAATCCATCTTATCACTTCTGTGGCTCCATGTTAAAGCTCCGTTTGGCATTTTTCACTAGAGGTGCAGTTTCTCCTTCTCCTCTTAATTAAAACATCCCTTTCTGCTGCACCCGTGCTGTTGCTCTGTCATGTGCAGCTCCAGAGACAGCTCCATCTCCTTTGCATCAGCTGAGAGAGAAAATAGGGTAAAAACAGTACGGATACATGTTTTTAAGCTTTTCTTTTTCCCGTTCTGGAGGTACACCTCAGCATGAGATGTGTGCAGGGAAAATCTGACCGATGACAGCAAGCGACTTTCCCCACGAGGAATAAGGGCGCTGCTGCCAGCAGAGCCTCTGGATTTTGAGGAAGGGGCTGGTCTTTAGGGCCTCCCCCGGGCGGGCTCGGGTCGGGTCGGGCTGCAGGGCCTTGGCCGGCGCGCCGAGCGGGGCGCAGCGGCTGCAGCCCGCGCGCCTCGTTCCCGGGGGCCCGCGGCTCTAGGGTGACTCCTTGGCACCCGCCGGGGCCGCCAGGTGGCGCCGCGGCGCCCGCCGGGGCCCGATCCGATCCGATCCGATCCGCTCCGCGCGCCGGGGCGGCGCCACCGGCCCCGGGGGCGGCCCTGGCAGGGGCGGGAGGTGCCATAGGGCGCCCGCGGGAGCCCCCGCTCTGCAGCCCGGCTCTGCTGTGCTGTTCTCGAGCGAACTGCTGTTCTTTAGAGAGCTGGGGACGTCCCTGAGTGACTTAGTGCAGAAGTTGGACCTGTGACCGTTTTTCTCTCCATTCCTGCCCCTAGACTATGGCAGGTTCTTCTCCTTCCCCCGTCAAAACAAAATCGAGAAAAAAGCTTCCTTAAGAGCTACTGGCTCTGCAAGCTCCTCTCTGGCAATGCTGGAGAGAGGAAGGAGTGCCAAGCAGGATGGAGATGCTGCCTCCTCTAGCACTTTGCTTACCTTGCTGTGCGCTTTGGAAAAGGCTGTTTGGGGTTCGCTGTGCGCCGGCATCTGCAGGGGCACCTGCAAAGGACTCTTTTCTTGAAGACTTTGGAAGGAAGTTGGGGCATCTGGAGCATGGGGGGGAAGATGAACAGAAAAGGGAGCTCTAGGTGGTTGGACAGGGATGAGGTAGACCCAGGACCGGAGACCTTTTTCCAGTCTCAGGTTTCCGAGAGTCTTGGCAGCTGTCAGTTGAGGTGCTCCGTTCTCCGGCAGGAAAGTAGCGTCAGGTCTCTGTACGTGTGTGCATGTTTCAGGACGCAGGGATACAGAGGAGCAAGGACCGAGCAAAAGCCAAAGGAGCAGAACCAGGAGCAGAGCTTGAGCACGCTAGCAGAGCTTATGGTTTTGTGTAGCTCATGCCCCTTCCTAGCACATGCAGCAGTGCGGGACCTCTCTGGCAGCTTGTAACTGTTGAGTCTGCCTGTATCTGCTTCTCTGCAAGAGTGCCTGTTTGATTGCCAGATCTGCCCAGGAGATGTTGGGGGAGATGTTTTTCCCGCAGTTAGAAATTAGTGTGGTTACAGTGTGGCTCATACTAAGGTGCACATGACTGTCTTGGGAACAGAGGCCGAGTGTCTGTGCGGGAGCACTGCTAGTCCAGGCTATCAGCAACACAAGTTCTTGTCGTGCTGGCAGGAGGTGCAAAGCAGCGACTTGCGAATCTTGTCTGTTATGGCCCTGTTTACTAAGCAGTAATTTTGAGTGACCCCCAATACTAAGAGAGATATTGAACAAAATTGAATTTGTGTCAGGCTTGTGACCTCACACAGAACTGCCCAGGTCCTGGCCCTGGAACTTGCCGACATAAAGACTCAAGTGTCTGCAGTGGCCAAGCTTCTAGGATTCCTCTGAGGAGGAAGAGACTGGGGGTAAAATAAGAAAAAAAAAAAAAAAAAATCAAAGGGAGTGATTATCCCACTTCTAGCTTTTTCTCCCACTGCAAGGCCATAGTAGCTAGGACAGCAAAAGTCTTTCTTGCATCTTGAGCATTTTGTCATTCCCTGGTCAGAGCCACACACAACAGACTCCTGGTGCTCTGTGTAGTTTCAGGGGGAGGGTGACATGCTTGTGCTGCGTATTACACCTTCTGTCCATGGTGCAGGTACCTCTGCATGCGTGCAGAAAGTGGTGTGCTCGGGCGCTGGGTCTTCTATCCCTCGTATGCGCAAAACGTGCATGTCCCGTGCACTTGCACGGCCACACTGCACGGCGGTGGTTCTGTGTAGGTGCCGGGTGTGCGAGCGCACTACACGCCCGATGTGCGGGCTCTCTCCACACGCCCGCTGTGCTGTGCGGGGCGCTGCAGGCGCAGGGCACCTGCGGTCGCCAGGGCTGCAGCCTGGAGGAGACGCTGCGGCGGAGGGGAGCTCAGGAATGCGACCGCAGCCAGCCAGCCCGCACCGAGAGCCGTCTGCCTGTTTGTACAGACCCAAAATCCCCTGCAGCCCGCGCAGGGCCTGCTTGTGCCTGCGCAGCCGGCCAGGAATGTCACACGGAAATCTCTGAGCGGCGGGGGGAGAGCTGCATTCCTCCCGCGCCCCCCTCAGGGTCCCTCTGTCTGTCTGCTGCCCGCCAGGCTCCCCGGGCACCACGTGGCCTCTGCCAAGGCAAGGGGTGTCCAGGCGAGGTGGGGCCAGATGCGCCCCCCAGCCTGTGCAGATGCCACCTCCCCTTCCTTTCGGAGGGGGGATCTGCCTGGCTTTGTGTCACTGAGGCGCTGTGATTTCAGAGCCAACCCTGCCTGCTCAGTTTTTCCAAACCCTCACTTAGGAGGAAGGAGCCATATCAGGATAAGAGTCCTCCCCACCCACCCCTTTCCCTGCCACCTTCCCAGCTTCCCAGCCAGCCCAAGCCCTGGGTGGCAGTGGGAGGTGCTGTCTCTACTGATTGCTGCATTTATCACACTGGTGGCCTTGCTAAATGGTTTAACCCTTTGCTCCCCGCTGGCTCTGCTGAGGTCTGCTCTACTGCACAGCAAATGTCTGTGCAGGACCAGTTGCAATTGGCAGCCCAGCCCTGGGCCCAGGCAGGTCAGGAGCCTCTTCCTGTGTGTCTAGACTCATCTGCTGGCAGGATGGCACAAGGCAACTGATAGTCCAACTTCCAAACTACCTGTTTGCTAGCACTTGGCGCCGACCTCTAGTGCTGCGAGCGTTCTGCTTTTTGCCGCTAAACCGTGTCACAGAGGCCACCCGAGGCCAGGCTGTCCTGGCAGGAATGAAGCTCATTTCCTGTGCCAGAATCACAGCAACATCAGGCGTCTGTGGACAGCACAGTGGAGCTGAAACAGCTTCCCCTGGGTTGTGGTGAGCACCTGAGCTAATGGGAGGACTGTGCTGGCGTGGCCATTCACTTGGCAGTAACAGTAAGGGAAGGAGCTTTGTTGGGACAGTGTCGTGCTGGGACTGCACAGGCGTTGAGAGCATGCCTGATATTGCAGCGAGAGCAAGACATGCAGGATCCTGAGCCGCTGTGTCTTTGCATTCCTGGAATACAGGAACAGTGTCGGGAGTCTAAGCCTTTCCAGGAAGGTGGTGCGTCAGCTGTGCTGCAACTGCAGCACTGCATTTTCTTTTGGGAAGAGGACTGCTTAGCTTGATGAAATTAGCCTCTGCTACTACTCCAGACCAAGCCAGCTTTTGCCTGTAGAACTGCAGCATCCAAAAGTCCTTCAGAGAATGGAGGGGGTCTGGCACCCTCCAGGTCAGTCAGAACAGGGCCCCACTCTGGTATGAGGGTGCCGAGCAGGAGACGAGAACTTCTCTGCTTCACTCTGACTATGTAGTGGACTTTAGATGTCTTTTCTGTTTCATGGGTTCTTTTGGCCCTAGTGGCTACATGGCCTTGGCCTGTTGGAGCGGTGATGGTGAAGAAATGGGCCTGTATGAGACAAGCTGGGATTCTCCATCTGGCCAAGGGCATGAGCTCCCTAGGCAGTTGCAGAGGTGGCAGAGGCAGCAGAGGCTGTTCACAGCTGCCTGCTGCTGGCAGCTTCCTGGCTTGAGCTGTAATGAGCGTGTAATGAGGGAGCCCATCCTTCCCTGGCCAGGTTGGCGACTGCGGGGCTGGGCACACCAGGACCTCTGCTCTGTTGCCTCCTTTCCCTGAGCAGCAGCGTGTGGTACCGTGAGGCGAAATGTAAAGCTCCCAGTGCAGCCTGAAAGGGAGGGAGACATCGCAGGAACCTGTGGAGCTGTGAGTTGCGAGCCTGTGCCAGGGGCTGAGGGCAGCAGAGAGCCCTGGTGCCAGGAGTTTGTACATAGGTTGGCAGGGAAGGCTGAGGGTGGCACCACAGGGAGAGCTGGCAAGATGCGTTGATGCCAGAGACTGCCTCCAGAGCAGTGATGAAGCCTCTTCTATCTCTTCTCTGGACTTTTGCCTTTCCTGGGAAACATGGCATAAGTCTGAGCCTGCCTGGACCAGGTCCACAAGTTTGGCACCAGAGCTGCCACAGGCTCCTCATGCTGCATCACATGGCAAATGCCTTTGCTGCGAAGCAACGGCCTGACCAGGTGTTTGTGCCAGACCTGCCCACAGCCATAGGATCAGGCAGCGTCTCTCCGGCATCTCTGTGTCCAGATATGTGAGTCCGCAAAGTGCAGAAGGTTGTTACTGAAACAGGTTTTTCGCATCAGGACTCTTCCATCTCTAGGGGGCTCTGCTGGGGATGATCTGGGGCTGGAGTGAGCCACGAGGGAAACACATCACAGAGAGAGAGCTCCAACTAACTGAGAATCACATCATTAACTCCAGTATAGTTAATTGGACCTAATTAATCATATTCCTAATGTAATGAAGGCCTTGCCCACAAGGGTCGTCAAAGGATGGAGCTTCGGGCTGGCATTCTGCAGAGATGATAGGAGTTAACAAATCCCAGGGCATTCAAGTTGCTTGGGAGCTGGATTTCATTTACTCCATATGTCCTTATCAGCAAGAGCATAATAGTGTCAGGTTGAGCGTTCTGGTCCTGCAGCCTGGTATCTTCTGCATCGTGCCTTTAGTCTCCTGGTCAGTGCTTTCCAGCTTACCCATCCCAAGCTCTTTGTGTGAGTTACTCAGCAGAACAAAACACATAGGTATTTGCACAGGCTCACCCGAATCAAGCAGTCAACTAACAGTGCAGATCTTTGAGGAGGTTTCAAATCTGCGCCTGAACTTTGTGGCCTGTCTCTGTCTCCCCCTTCTATCAAATAAAAGCTCCAAAGACTTGAGGGCTGAGTATATCTGCCTTTGTGACATGAAGGGCAGTGCTGTCTCTTCAAGGAGCTGTACAGCTCAGCTCGCAGGGTGCCTTTAGAAGAGAGTGCACAATCAAATAGAGATTGCAGTAGTGCATCATGCTTTAAAACAAAACAACAAAACTTCCCAGGCTTTAAAGCTCACAACTGAGCAGCATCATGTGATGAGTCCAGCTTAGTTTTTTTCTGGACAATTAACCCTTGTGTTCCTGCAGGGCAGCTTTGGAACTGTGCCAGCCTGTCCTCAGGGACATTTCCATTGCTAACTGTAGCAGGGAGACTCGCAGCGGGGCAGCTCGCATGCTGTGCTCTATCTCAGCAAAGTAAAATGTGTCACCTGCTGCACCAATCCCTCATGTGGTCTCAGGTAGCTGCCCCTTGTTCCTTGGCTGTGGGGAGACTAGTTGTTGAGGGAGAGGGAGTTCTTGTACCTATGTTTTGCTTGTTGCACTCACAGTGCTGTGTGCAGGGCATCATGGTCTGCAAGAGCCAGGGAGGCCAAACTTTCGCTGCTAGAGGAATCTACCTTGGGAAGAAAAGAATTGGCATATCGTTGGAAGTGACCTGCACATACCCTGGCCTGGTGATGAGGGGGCAGGCCCCTGTCTCCAGAGCTGTCGAGCACTTCTCATTAGCATCGATTTGCCAGGAAAAAATACGTATGGAAGAGTCTCTGTGGTCCAAAGGCAGGAAAGCCCTGTGCAAGCGCGGGGAAGACAGGTCCCAGGCAGTCTGTGCTGCTTGGCCGCGGGCTCACAGTGCACTCACGTACCGGGCAGCTCCTGGAGCGAGCTGAGGTCCGGGTGGTGCTGAGGCTGCTGTTGTTGGCATGGGGAAGCTCCAATGGGTTCCGAGGCCACTGCTTCACCATCTCCTCCCCTCCCTGTCTCGGTGAGTGTGGGCGTAATGATAGAGGAGGGCAGGGGAGACGAGGAGTCAGAGTCAAGTGTAGGGAGGGCGGCCAGCCCAGCAGATGTTAATTAAAGGCAGAGGCTCTGCGTGGACCCAGCAGCGGCTGGTCCTCTTGCTGACCTTTCCCATCTCACTCTGTCGCTTTCATGTGTGCAGTCTGGGAGCGGCACGGGGGGCTCTAATGTAGGAAGCCTGGCTGGCCGAGGGGGAAGCAATGAAAGAGTGGGAGAAGTGGCCAGAGGGCCTGGGGAACAGGTGGCTCTGTGCGCCCCCTCTGCGGCAGGCGCAGCCCCTGCCAGGGAGAGGTGTATGAGGAAATGGCTGGGCGAGTTTCCTGACTTGGACTCGTCAATAGGCTCGCTGAGCCACTTGCTCAGGTTTCCTGTCCCATTTGCATCTGAACAACACGCAGCAGTAATTCGGGGTCTGCTGCTCCCTGTGCTCGGGCTTGACTCCTCTGTGCCCGTTTCTGTCCTGCACAGAGGTTCCTTCTGTGCAGCTCACGATCCCCTTGAGGCTTTGTGCTGAGGAAGACCCAGAGCAGGAACCAGGGAGTGTTGGCGAATTGTGCCCTTTATATGTCCTTGCCGGCTGCTTTCCCGAGGTCTTTGTGCACACGGGTGAAGACACCCAGTACCTCAGGGCAAACACCTTCCAAGGAGGATTTCTGCCCCTTGCAGCTTGGGGGCACCGCTGTGCTGGGGCTCACTCCTCAGCAGCACAGGGGCATCATCGCTGCGCCGGTGTCCCTGCGATGCAGCCTCTGTGTGCTGGGTGCCCCAGGCCCCACTGCTCGCCCCGTGCGGTGCTGCGGATGGCAAGAGCAGTGTCCTGTCCTCAGACTACCGCTCAGCTTTCTGCAGCGTCTTCCAGACATGCATTAAGCGCGTCTCGATCTGGAGTAGCTACTATCTACATGGAGGTGCCTGAGTGGCTTGGAGGTCTTGGTGCCACAGCCGCCAGGCTGCCGTCACCTGCTGTGCGTGTTTTCCCGGGGCTGCGTTTGCTACGCTGCTCCCCGTCAGGGGAGAGTTAATGATCAAGGGTCCTTCTCTGCCCATGGCTGCTGCTGTACATGCACACGGAGCAAAAGGGAAAGGTGTATTTTCATTTCCAATTAGGGCTGCTGCTTCCCATCAACTGAGATTGATTGCTTGTCCCTGGATCCCCTTTAGCTCTGCAGTGCTTTAAGATGCTGCCAAGTGGTCCCTGCCTCCAGCCCTCTCTTCTCCCAGCCCACCCCTGGACAGTTAGTGCATTGCAGACAGGAAGGTGACACATCCTGGTTAGGATGCTGCTGGCATCATCCAGAGCGGGTGGACTGGCTTAATAGCCTAATGTGCATGCATTTGTACATCAACCTTCTGCTTGCAAAGTGGGGTGGGAGCGTGTTGCAGAGAGCACAGGCAGCCAACTGTGGCCTTTCTCAGCTGCATTCACGCCTGTAGCAGCAGCAGCAGGCTCCCAGTTGGGCTACAGCTCCTGAGCTCTGTGCTGTACACTGATTCCTGCCACTCAGCTGAAGCAAACTGCGTTTGCAGGGAACATGGCCCCCATCCGTGTTTGTAGCCAGCTCACTACACTGTCCTGCTTCTCTGTGGGTCTCACCTGCATCACCCCCACAACACTCCTGTGCCTCAAGGGCAGTTGGCTGCAGGCTTGCTCAGGGAGCAGAGTGGTTAAACTCTCCTTTGCTCGGACCATCCCATGTCAAAAGCCCTTCGGGATAATTTCCATTCTTATGAGAAGAGTGGGTGAAGATGCCAACCAGGTCCTGGAAAAATGAGTGTGATGTAAATGCCCAAAAGCTCTCGTGACACAGCGGGAGAGTAAGGCTGGCTCCATATTGGGGTCCTTGACTTGGGCTTCTGAAGGGGGAGAACTTGGTGGCAAAGACAGTAGCAAACAGCCATTGCCAGGTATCGAGGCAGCCTTGTAGATACCTGTGTGTCTGGCGCATAGGCGGTAGGAAGCGCCCCGGAGAGGCTCAGGTGTGGACCCTCCTGCGTAGCAAGGTTCAAGAGCAGTGTGTGCGGTGTGTTGGCCCGATGGACTGCAGAGCTTGTAGAAGAGAGAATGGCAGTTTGAAGAGCATGCATGGATGCAGGCTCACATTTAGGCTGCTCCGACTAGCCTTAGTGATAGGGGATACTCTGTAACAGAACGGTGGATGCTCTTACCAGGAAGCCTGGATGTTCAGTGGTGCTGCGGAGGCAGAGCAGCAGGGCTCACACTCATCTGTAATGGTGTTTGTGGGGAACAGTTGGATATATAAGGTTTCTGCCTGCATGGTCAGACATGTCTTTGGATGGTCACTCACAGGGAGGCAGATAGGGGTCAGCAACAACTTCTCAGAGAATGTGCCCAAGCAACCACAAGCAGAGGACTGGGATTCTCTGGCAGCTGCAGCCCTAGCTGCTCCGTCAGCGAGCACCTCTGAAGTTGGAGGTGGCCGTTCGCGTGTGCCTGGCCATGGCTTCCCTCTCACGGCTGCTGCTTACCCGGAGGCCGGGGCGCTGCTGGGAGCTGAGCCGACCCGTGCAGCTCTGCCAGGGTGCCTGGTGCTGCCGGCTCTGTCCGGCTGCGTGCTGCATGAGCACTTGTTGTTTCTAAGGGGGGAGGCCCTGATTCTGCATGGGCTGTTCCTCTCCTTTCTGCGATGACTTCTCGGCTATCTGGCCCAGAGAGGTGCTGAGTGTGGTGCAGGCATGTGATACAGGGAACGTTCTCCTGGAGGGACCCTCTCTCTTTTGTTGTGCTGTCTGCCTTGCCCTGCAACGCGCATGGCTTGGGTGGCAGGGTCTCTCTTGCTCCCTGCTTTAGCAGTGAGGCCATTTTGTCCGCATGCCTCACATGGTGTCCCTGCTTCCTGCGGGTAGAGCTGGTGGCCACAGGGCTCTGGCCTTGCCGAGCCTGGAGGCACGAGCTGGGCTCGGCCCGGGTCTGGCGCGGCCTCCACAGCCCCGCTGGCGCCTCCCGGGCGGTGCGGGCCGGAGCGGTGTCCCCGGCCGGGCGTCCCGTTGCGGCGGCGCAGGGGGCAGCCCGGGCGGGAGGGAGCGGCCGGCGGGGCCCAGGGCCGCGCGCTCCGGCGCCGCCCTCCGCGGTGCTCGTCCCCGCCAGGCCGCTGGGAGGCCGGCGCGGAGCCCGCGATTAGGAAGCAGTTAATCAGCGGCGCAGCGAGCGGGGCTTTTATTTTGACAGGGCAGCGCTTGGCTCCTTGCACGGAGGAAAGTGAATGATCCTGTTTCTCCAAATGATTATTCAGGCTCCGGCGGAGAAAGGAGCACTCGGCACGCAGAGCCTTGCCCCTCGCCACGGCGCCGCCGCCCGCGCCCGGCCCGCAGCGGCCGCCGCCACCGGAGCCCCCCG
>PTEX01000357.1:411735-492579 GCA_003342815.1 Eudromia elegans
GCCCGGGGCAGCGCCGCCCGAGCTGCGCCCGAGCGCGGCCGGTGCGCGCGGAGCCGCCGGGGGCTTCTGGGAGCCGTAGTCCTCTCTGCGCGGTCCCGCGTGTCCGTGGACGTGCTCTGGCATCGCGGCGGGCTGCAGGCCTCGCGGGGTGCGCAGCAAGTGCGCCGGCCACGGGAACGGCAGCCGGCAAGCTGGTGGGAAAGGGCAGCGCTGGCCGGCCTTCCTGAGGAGTAGCGAGCCGTCCTGCTGCGACTGCCGGGGCGGAGAGGTTCTCGAGCACAGCAAGCAACCCTGGTGCCTTCCCAGGCTGAGATGGCAAGAAGTTCTTGTGGAAAAGGGCACCTTGTGGATGGGGTGGTTTTCCAGGTAGCCGGCTTGCTGTGCATGCTGCTTGGCCGCTGACTCCTGCTGCAGAGGATTCAGCCCTCTACTACCATGTGTGCTCTAATGCGTGAGGAACTGCTGACTGGAGCTGTGGGCTGGGGATCCACACCATGTTGTCAACACGCCGCCTTCTTTAGGGCTATCACCTCCAGCCTGGCTCTTCCCACTTTGTTTTCATATTTCTGAGACGGCTCTTTCTGGGTCCTTCTACTTTGTCGCTGCTACTGCTGGTTACTTCTGTGAGGACCAAAGATCCCGAATCGGGGCACTGCTCTGGGTGTGAGGAGCTGACTTGTGCTGTGATCAATCCTACCTGGGCAGCTGTGGGGTTTGCAAGAGCCCCAGCTGTGATAAGGAATGGAATTCAGGTTGTACCTACTTGGAGCCATAGCAGTTCACATGGAGTTGCAAGGAGGATTCCTGTTGGAGTCTGTGCTAGAAGAAGGCTTATGCAGGGAAGAGCTCCCCTGTCTTTCCCACGATGCCCTGGCAGAGCCGTTTCTGCTCTCTCTGGGGGTAAACCAGGTACTCGACTGCTTTGGACAAGAGAGGAAATTGCCCTCCGTGTGTCCCTGCCTTGTGCTTGAGCTGTGTGCAGAAACTAAGCAACGTTAACCAGCCCTTCGCTGTGTTGTGTTAGGGAAATGTCTCTAGCAGGTGGTTGTGCTTGTCCTAGCCCCGCTCTGCTCGCAACCACTTGCTGGAGCAGAAATGTGAGAAGGATGCATATCTGAACACATAAGTAATGCTACACAGCAGGATGGGCTGCTGTGTTGTCGAGTGTGGTGTCTGCACGCCTTAGGCGCAGTGCTTTTTGACAGGGTGTAGGACCATGGTGCCATGTGGTTCTGTGCGGGGTGTGCGAGGCAAAGGTTTCTGACTGTGTCATGGGTGACAAGTGCACGGCGCAGGTGATGGTGCTGCTGTCCTGCGCTCGCTGCTTCCATGCTGAGCATGCAGCGGCACCGCGCGGCTCGCCTGAGGGTGCCGTGTCCCTCCAGAGGGGTGCGCGCCATGTTTCGCCACTTTTGCAGCGGGAGGGATAAGAAAACTGAGTCACAGAGGAAGTGATTTGCCCAAGATCACGTGGCAAGTCTGTGTCAATACCGAGGCAAGAACTCCTTTGACTCTGGTGTCTGTGATAGCAGCAGCTGTGGCCACACATGCCCAGGACGCCTGTGGTTGGTACTAGCACAGAAATGGTGAGGTGCACGGTCCCCTGTGCTTCCATCTGTGTCCCTGGCAGAGAGATGTCCCTTCTCTAGGCCTTTGCTAGGATAGTTGTCAATTGTAGCGGGCCATTTTTTTTCCAGCGCATCCATACCTGAATCGCTACAGATTTTTTCTTTTGCTTTTTAACATGTATTCTGCTATTTCATCTTTTCTTCCCCACCACCCTGACCTGTATCTTCAATCCATGGGAGTCTTGTGCTCGGTATTTTCCATGTGATAATGTTGTACGACATCTCTTTACTCCTGAAAGTTTTCAGTTCCTCTCCCCCTTCCAGACCCCCGCCAAAAACTAGCATCAACCAAATGAAAGCTTACTGAGACTTAAAAACATGGATTTTACTCTGTCACAGAAAGAAAAATAAATGTTTTGAGGTCTTTACTCCTTGTACTCCTCGTACTCCTTGCTACTGGGAGGTGGCTTTTTTGCGGCTGTGTTAGAGATGGGGCAAACTGCGGCCTTCGCACGTCTAGAACCACTTTGCTCACCCTCTGCTGTGCAGGGCGGCTGCTTGGGGCACACTGCAGTTAACCTGTAGTGTTACTTTAGGCTAACTCAAGTCCACAGGGCGGCACAGCTTGCTTGTGTTGCCTTGGCATCCCTAAGACCTAAGTTCAGCTCAGTCTTTGACTTTTCTATTGACTCTTCAACCCAGCTGGCGTGACTTCCTCCATACCTGCTGTTCTGGGGAAAAACATTGCTTTTCCATGCCTTCGTTGATGTTATTTCCCACTGAGGGGCTGTGAGTTCCCAGCAATGCTTGCTGTGTTTCCAGTGTGAATGTGTGAAAGGGCCCATCAGCCAGACAGGAGGTGCTTGGATGTCTCCTCGGAGAGCAACGGCTGTCTCAAAGCAGCTGGCTGCTCCCTATCGTTGCAAGGTGGGACTCTCCTCATGGCTTACCCTCATGGTCTTCACTTGGTTGCAGAGTTCCAAGGAAAAGACTGTCCTGGAATTGCTTTCTGTGTCCGATCTCTTTTCCATGCCCTTTACAATTCAGCGTTGATGTCGTTTGCCTCTCTGTGTTGTCCGAGGTGATTGCATCCCATTCAGCTGGTGGCAAGGATGCAGCTTTAGCTGTTGGAGTGCTCCAGTATGGTTCCATGTCCATTTTCTGGTCAGATGTGTGCTTGTTGGGCTTAGTTGTGTGATTCATCTGTTAAAGGATGGTGTTTAGGCTATTAGATTATAGCCACCCCCAGCGATGCCCTGAGTTGGCAGGCAGCGGTTGACCCCTTAGGGCTCTATTCACTTCTAAATATCTTCATTGCCAGGTCTCCCAGGCACCCCTTTCTGCGTGTGCATTGGAAAAGTGCACTTGGCCGAAACCTGCTGTTCCTTTGAGAACACGGCCCGATCTGGCTCACCTATAAGTCTCCCCAGTACTGACTTGGCCTTTCAAGCTCCTTGCTGTCTCAGCTGGTGTTCTCCAAACTCCATCTCATAGGGCTTCTCTTCTGCCCTGTCCACATGTGAATTCCCTGGGATAGCAAGAGACACGTCAGGGAGGCTGTGCTCTTCTGTCTATCTCCTCCTCCTGTCCAAAGCTGTAACGGAATAAGCTGGTCCTTTTTGCAGTATTATCTTCCCAGGGACACTGGCAGTTCCCCCATAACCTTCATTCAGCAGAAACCTGGATTTTGCCCCACAGATATTATTTTTCCTGTGCTGTTGCTCTCCTGGCAGAGAAGAGACTCCAGGTTATGCCAGTGTCTGTGTCCTGCCCTGAAAGAGGGGAAGAATGGGAGAGCTGTGCTAGCTTTGTAACTTTTTTTTGTGTGGGTCTTTTTTTTTTTTTAAAACATTTTTGACAGAAGCCTTGATACGTAGACATATGGAAAGATACAGATGTAGAGAGAAGATATGCAGATATAGCAATATTTTGTCGGTGTTATTTAAGGTGCAGCAGGGTCCTAGGAGCCTTGCCAGCATGACTGTTCTGCGAATCAAAACCTAATCCAGGTCAGGCCTCAGTGTCACTCTGAGGCTCTGCTGGACTGAGTTTCTTTTCTCCCAGGAAGATGTGGACTGGCAAATGCCTATTAGCTTACTCTCATGTGGCTGGGGGATGTGGGAGCTTTGCCTTTGGACTTTTATATGTAGTTTACTGATCCTTGAAAGATTAATACTACCCTTAGAGGCTCATTTCTGTGCTCAAGATGCTTGGAATGGAGGTGTTACAGTTTCTTTGCTTCTTGGTTCTCTGCTTACATGAATTCTTAGATCAAGGAGTAAAGGAGGGAGGCAAAGGTGGTAAAAACAAGATTCCCATCTTCTTCCTGAGTTCTGTTGTGAAGCTCTCTGCTGTCCTGCCATCAGCTGGTCTTCGTTCCCCTGCTTCTCCTCTCATTCTCTGAGCACTACCCTGGAAAGCTATGAGCAGAGCGTGCCTGGGTTTATTGCCGGAGAAGGGCAGAGATGGCGTCTGGAGTGTTGCTTCTTGCCCTTCGCAGCCTCTCCCTGGGAGGCAGCACTAGGTAAAGCGCGTAGCATGGATCCGAGGCGTTCTCCTTGCTCTGCCGTGCATGTTCCAGGTCATCTGCTTGGCATCAGGAAGTTTTGCGTTCTCTCCTACGTGCCTTGAAACTCTACTCCTCTCTGCTCAAAAGTGGAGAGACTGATGAATTTTTTTCTAATCGGGACCTGTTCACTGTGTCACTTGTACTTTCTGCGAGGCGCTGCTCTGCAGGAGTCAGTGCCGAGGAAGCATTCAGTGTCACCGGCACCGGCTTCTGATTCTGGGGAGACCATGTAGGGACAGGGCAGGGTGCTGGGTGCCTCTGCACAACTATCCCATGTTCACATGAAGCCCTAGCAGTAGAGATGCTCCTGTCCCCTGTCAGGAGCGGCTCCCAGCCCTTGCCGGCGTGTGCTCCTGCTGTGGGGTAGATCAGTGGTGGTGTGTGGGACCAGCCCTGCAGGACTAGGCAGCCATCACCTGCCAGGTGCCTGGTGAAGGAACAGCCACCTTCACCTTTCATGCAGAGTGGCCTGTTCTGCCTCGGTGGAGGAGCTGAAGGCAAGCTGCCCTCTCCAGCTGCTAAATCCTGCTGTCCCTGTGAATAGCTGCTGCCCAGAGCCAAGCACCTGCACTCCTGTTGCTGGGCCTGGCTTCCCCCAGGAACAGGAGTCAGAGCCTAAGTATTAGCTGTGGCTCAAGACACTGAATCCCAGCTGCGGCCTGACTGGGAGCCTCTAGGTGCTGGAGGGAATAGTTGTGGCTGTAGACGGCTGTAGGCTGGGACTGCACGCCGTGCCCAGAGGTGGGGCGTCTCCCACTTGGGTGAGGAGCTCTGCTGGAGCCGGGGCCTGGGCCAGAGGCCAAGTTGGTGATCGATGCCAGAGCGGGCGAGACTTGGAAAGCAAAGCAGAGCTCCTCCTGTATGAGGGACGGCCTGAAATACCAAGCGAAACCACAGAGTGTTCCTTGTTCTTGCCTATTCCTACTGGTCTTCCCTGGCCCTAAAGTAGGGATGTGTATGTGTGTGTGTGTGGCAAGGGACACACTACTGATCTGATAAAGAGCTGCAGGGCTGAAGCCCTGTAGGCAGTTTGGCCACCACCTCTGCTCCTTCCTACCTCTTTGGGCTGCTGGGGAGTTCATCTTCAGTGCTCTCCTCTCTTGCAGTTTTTCCCTTCATCCTTGCTGCCGCTGCTTGGAGGGCCATCGCCGTGTCCACATGCTATCCAGAGCAGAGCCGTGCGTGGTCGCACTGCTCTTTGTGTTACGTTTCAGCTCAGCACCTTTCTTATTCCTTGTTCTGCTGCTTCGTGCAGTGACCGAGGAGAGGAACAAGCCAGGATACGGTTTGTGTAAAAGATGTTCCTCAAGCCTGACTGTTTACGAACTCTGCGCTTCTTGAAATGTAAGCACAGGAAATGCCAGGCTCTGCTGGGGTTTGTGTGAGCATGATGGCTCCACGCGTATTGAGCATCTTCCAGCCCCTGGCAGTAGCGATGCTCTGCACTGTCGCAACCCGGAGGAGGCTTCAGGCATCCTACAGAAGCAAGGGCTTGGTTTTTCACCTCCTTGAAAGTGCAGATTGAGAGGAAAAGTGAAAGGAAATGACTTCACCAAGTACAGGAAGTGAATGTGGGGCAGAGCTAGGGCCAGGAGCCAGGATTCCTGATTCGTTCTTATTGTTCTGCTCCATCTTCAGTGCCTCGGCCTTCTCTTTCAGCTGAGGCAGAAGGGGGCTTTGCCAGTCCCCTGATAGTCTTGAAATCCGTAGCTTCCTTTGTGAAGGATCCTTGGAGCTCGATGCTTTGGTGAGCTCTGCAGTCCCAAAGTTCTTCACCTCCTGTCGCAAGGGTTTGGCCAGCTGAGAGCACAGTATTTTAGGGAGCTGCTGCTGGTGCGCTGCAGCAGAAGTTGCAGCCGGTCCTTCTGGCTAGTGAATAGACCATTGGTTCTCCAAAGAGAATTGTATTCCGTGAAGGTAGTGCCGTGCCTTTATAGGATGGACAAGGACATGGCTTTTGTGACTTGGGGGATCAGGATGCTCTGCCAAGGACAGGACATGAGCCTTTGGTGCGAGTGGTGGAGGGGAAGGACATCTAGCAGGGCCAGCATACGAAGAATGAGCCCCGCTGCTGCCGTGGCGGCCTGTACACTGTGTGTTCACAGGCAGAGCTTTTGCTGCCTCCTCTGACTTGCCCACGGGGCAGAGTGCACGAGAGCTCTCACAGTCTGCAGCACCCAGGGAGTCCCGTGTCTTCAGTGTGCATGTACTGCTTGATGTCCTTTGAAACGGCCTGTGCGCCTTCTCTCCTGCTCTCATCGCTCTGCGATACCGCTTGGAGAGGTGTCTGTGCGTGGCAAGGCTGCAGCTGTATTGCGGAATCCACATGACCACATGTGGGGTAACGTGTGCGTGGCCTTCAAAAGGCACCAGCCTGGCCCTCACATTACATCTGCTGAGTGTGTGCCTGAGGAATCAGGTACACCTGCAGTGTGTATCCTCATCCTGCATGCGCTCTGCACCCAGAGGTGCCTCTGCTCCTCACGATGCCCCTTGCTCGGAGGAGGCAGCGGAATGACGCCTGCTCCTGGGGCAATGAGGTTTGGGCTATGCGGGCCAGCAGGGTCCACAGCTTGAACCCACAGCTCTGGCAGTTGGTGCCTGTGATATGTGCAGCTGCCGCTACCCGAGCAAAGGCTGTGCAGCCTCGCCAGCCGTTGACCTGCATGTCCCCTGCAGTCCCCTAGCATGCTGGGCAACATCCCTTTGTTGCACTGCTGCCCGGCCTGCTGGGCTTGAACCCCAGCAGCCAGACAGAGGTGTCTCTGAAGGGTTTACGTTAACAGAAGCTGCTTCTCTTGCTTGTGATGTATTCTTTTCTAAAGTCAGCTTGATGGAGAGTCTTCCTTCACTTAACACCCGAGGCTTGATAACTGTCTCATCAGATGTGCGTCAGTTGGCATGTCCTGTAGATAAGGGCTCACTGGAGCGTTTCCGTCTTCCTTGAGAGAAAATACTCTTTGGGGGGAGAGAAAAGAAATATACTGGGTAGCCTTGTACTCGTAACCAGTCGGAGGTGACTGCATTTCCGCCGTGGGTTAAGTGGCTGCTGCGTCGTGTTTCTGTTTGTCCTGCTGTGCGAGCCCCTTGGCTTCCTAAGTGCACAAGGTGTGCTCAGCAGAGGATGCTGCATTATTAAACCTGATCGCAGGGGTCCGCAGTAGCCCTGCTGTAGGTCTCCCTCAGTGCTGGAGGTCTGCAGGCTCCAGGCAGCGAGGAGTTGGTCAGGGAGCTCCAAAGGGCAGTAACTTACAAGGAGCAATGAATGTCTGGGTGACTCTTCCCGACAGCAAACTGGCCAAGACTGTGGAAACCCCCGCAGCACTGGAGCTTTCACCACTTCCTTGGCAGGACACGTTCCAGCGCGGCTCTGCATTGGAGGATGAGGCCAGACAGGGCCTGCACAGAGCTGATCCGGCCGCAGCTGAGCCTCAAGCACAGCAGTTGTGCTGGTCTGAAAGCTGCTTGTGTCCTGTGTCTGTGCAGCCTCGTTTGAACTTTCCTCTGGCAAGCGGCGAGAGGAACTGGGTCCTCTTGCTGGTCCAAGCAAGTTTGCTCTGCTCTGCCCGCCCTTTGATTCAAATAGGGCAGGAGCAGCGGCTCCAGGCTGCAGGCCGATACTGGGGCACTTGGGGGACTTTGGTCACGAGACCTTCCGAGCGAAAGAGTTTTGCCTCTTGTGCTCTCTGCCTCTTGGGCTGTGATGTAGGGTGGGGGATGGAGGGGGGAGTGAAACTGTGGTTCAGAGCAAGCCCTTTGGATGGCAAGAAAACTGCTGAGTAGCTGGTTTCCAGGTTGCTGAGGTCCTCGCCAGGGCCTGGCGTGGCTGCCAGAAGCAACAGGCTTGGAATTTCCTCTGCCTTGTGCCAGCTCCTCTTGGGCTGGCCACGGCACCTCTGCTGGGGCCAGGGCTCCTCCAAGCCCCGCGGATGGGGCGCTCCCCGAGCAGGGCTTGCGCTCGGAGCGGAGAGCTGCCCCCCTCGCTCTCAGTGCCTGGTTTCTATTTTCTTTTCCAGGGTCCAAGCTGTTTTGAATTATGCAGCCTGCGCCTCCCGCGGGGCTCCTTGAGCAGCCGCCTAATGAGCTGAGCTCCTGACAAACTTTGCTCTGGCTCTGGCTCTGCTTGGAAAATTTTACAGCCTTTTCACAAAAAGGAAATGCCAGGAAAGGCCTGTCTCTTTTATTTTTATGAGAGGGTCCCAACCGAGTGGGGGTAAGGTGCGTTTAGAAAAGAAGACAGGAAGGATTTTGTGCGCTGTGATGGCTGCTCTCGGCCCCTGCTCTGCTTTCGAGTGATTGGCGTGAGATGGGGCAAAACCGTCTCAGTCGGTCCCTCCCCGAGCCGCGTGCAGTGTGCGGCGAGACCCGCAGGGCTCATTCGTGGAGGGAGCATGTGAGCACAGAGAAACAGCAGAAAGACACGGCAGGCCCTCGGGAGGGTGCATGCCACGGAGCAGGGCCGGGTCCCCCTGGAACACGTGCTCTGTGCACACCTGGAGCGCAGGGTCCTGGGGCTGTGCAGCAGCCTCGCTCCTGCCTGGCATCTCTTGCTGCGAGCCGGCTGCTCCTTCCGCCCCTCCTGCTCCATCGGAAAGGGCTCTGCTGTCGGGGCCCGCACAGGGCACATGGGGCTCTGGCCCGCGAGGGCCTCTCTGTGCCAGCTGTGGTGCCGGCACGTGTGGTGCCCCTGCTGCAAGGATGTGCTGCGCTGCGGCTTTGCTCCCTGCTGTCGGCACACTTGCTGGCTGTTTAATATCTGCTAATTACGTTCTTCTGAATGCAAATGTTGTTATTTCTGCTGTGGTGGCGGGCAGGGGCTCTCTCACGTAGACATGCTGGTGTCGGCCTGTGAGGCCTTGCATGAGAACGGGCAGTGGGGAGACAGGGCCTTGCGGCAATGGGCTTTGTCCCCGCTGCCTCCCCGGCCCTGAGGACATGGAGAGCAGAGCGCTTGGGCGCTGTGCCACTGGGAACAGGCAGCTGGGGATGCAGGCACTGCTAGTGTGTGTGATCCAGAGCAACAATTCCTGTGTAATTTGCCTCTTGAGCTGAGGAACCGCATTGCACTGGCACACAGCAGGGTCCATATGGGCGCTGTGACTTGCCTTCCTTGTGTCTGTACAGCCCTCCTCAGCAGAGCCCATTGATGGTCTTGCCCTAGTCTTGACAGGCGCTTCCTTTGGGTCAGATGTTTGGGCTACAGGCTGAGCAGGGGCACAGTCTCTTGCCGTCCCCCTGACAGGTCCTCCTGGGACCATAACTACACCGTGTTCCCCATGTGCGGCTGCTTTTCAGGCTTCGCTGCCTTTGGGCTTCCTCTCTGTGACGCCCGACAAAGGTGGCTTTCTGTCAAGTCCCTGCATGGGGGAGCGTGTCAGCAAATTGTAAGGTTTGAATCGGCAGAACCTTTCAGGCCGAGCGTATGGTCAGTGTGAACCTCACAGCTTCGTGCTCTTCTTGGGGTCTTTGGGATCTTTTCAACTGCCATGTGCTTGTGGCACAGGAGCCTGGGCTGCAGACTAGGTTCTTACCTGGGCTACCTGGTGCCTGCTGTGGCACCTGGTGTGTGCTCACAGCGTCTCCAATCCCTTCCTAGTGCTCTGAGGCATCTGTGGGGACAGAGATGGAGGTTATTAGTTGGGATACATAAAACTGCAGCCTCCTGGGGAGCTTCATCCAGGGGAGGGTCGAGCTTTCTGTGATATCTGTAGGCATCAGCTGCTGCCAGTCGGAGTGGATGAGCATCACATGGGGCAGTGATTGCCCTGGGTGGAGGGAGCCTTGTGTCAGCCGTGCTTTGAGGGCTTAACCTGTTACTTGTGTCAGGGCCGCGGCTCTCGATGGCTATTTGATTTGGCAGCCTGTGCAGGCCTGGCAGCTTTAAGAATGGCATGTGTGCACAAGAACTGTGCCTTCCTCTTCCTTTTCTCTGGCATCTCCGTGGGGCTGGTCCCCTCCTCCAGCTGGAGAGTGAGGCGCAAGTCCCATTCTCCTGCTCGGGATGCGCAGCAGAGGCCGAAATTCCTCTCGGTGCTGGCAGCCGGGCTCCTGTGCCCTGCTGCCGGGCAGCGCGAGCGTGGCCGTGGCTGTGCATGCAGGGAAGTCCCAGCTTGGGGAAATGTCCTCTAAAAAGCCAATGGGCAGAATAAAGACCTTTGCACTGCTGGCTTTCTCAACCTCTCAGGAGTCATGGTCTTTCTAGGTGCAGGATTCCCCTGCTCACAGCCTGCAGAGGTGCTGAGTTCTGCATGAGCGAGGGCTCTAGGGAGGTGGCTTTGTGACAGCTGTGTGCCTGTATGTAGGTGACATGCAAGCAGTTCAGGTGTGTCTGATGGCAGATACAGTATGTGACCGATACTGAAGCCAGTCTGGTGGGACGCCACTGGGTAATCTGCTTTTTGGGGTGTCAACAGGCAGCACTGGGAAATGCTGATGCTGGGTCCCCAGGAGGCCCAGGTGCCACCTTGCCAGGTGCCCTGGCACTGCCCTATGGCCAAGGCGCCGGAGCCCTGGAGAACTGCTCTCTCCTGCTGCAGTGGCACCCGCTGCCTTTACCGCTGCTTTCAGAGGTGCACAGGGCTGGCCTGGCCGCCTCCTGACGGCTCCGCTCCCTCCCCTTGGCTAGAGACCAGTGGGCACCACCGACTGTAACTTGATTCTCATGGAGAAATTTCTGTCTGCGACAGTCTGGGGAGCCTGGCAAGAGATTTCCACAGAGTATCCAGTCCTTTTCTCACCCCAGTTTTGAAACACTTAGGCCAAGATTAAACATCCTTTAAACAGCTTCCTGGGGGAGAGTCATTTGAGAGCTAAATACTCTGCTGGCCTCAGCTGCTGTGGGGCTTGAGACAAGAGCCCAACTCCTCAATTCCCTTGAAACACACTTTGTGTGCGGCGCTGCCTGTGCCTCCAGCAGCCAGCATGCGAGCAGGAGAGCTCGTGTGCAGTCCCAGAACCCTTTTTTGGGGCTGCCCTTACAGAGGCAGCACTGCGTGACCTCGGGTAGCTCTGCTGCTAGCGTGTGACCCAGCTGCATCTGCCGGGGCTTCGTGTGCCCAGTGGGATGCCTGCCCCGTGCCCTGCGCTGTCAGTAGGTCCTGCAGCAGCAAGACTTTAGAGAAGCTAAAAATCATGTTGGGAAATGCGATATATTACAAAAGTGGTGAAATGCTTTTTCATTATTTTTGATTTCTGCGCTGCTGCCTGTGTGTATCTGTTATAGACTACCTGGGTGTTTCTGTCGTCTTCCTTAACTGGTTTCCTGATCATCAATGGAGAATCTTTTACACAGTGTCACATTGCGCCTTCACGTCACACTACAAATGAGACGTCCTGAGCCCTGTTTGTCGTCTTTGCTGTGAGAACAGTGCAAACTGAAATGCAGAACTGCTAAGTGCATGGGCAGGGCTCTAGTTCCAGTAGGTAGCACCTTTCATTCTGTAATGTTTTGAGAGATCAGTAACACTGTTATGCTCTGTCTAGGTACCCCACTTGCTCTGAGAAGTGCAGTCAAAGAACTCAGTGCAAGTTTCCACCTAAATCTCTTAGGCTGTTAATAATAATGATAATAATAATAATAGTGTCTGAATTAACAAACAAGCCTTACCTCCCTCCCATTTTGCTTGTTGAAAGTCACTGTTTCCCAGGGTGAAGTTAGGGTTTTCTAGGTCTTATGCTGACACTGGGAGTGCCTTGCTCAGAGCCTTCGCTGCTCCACAGTTTCCCTTTCTCGGAAAGGGAACGATGTTTGCATCCCTCTGGAGTGTTGATCCCTGCCTGGATGATGCCAGGTTTTATATTCATCTCACTGCAAACAGATGGGAGAGGTTAATTGCTTTGCCCAACTCGAGTTGAAACAAGATTACAGGAGAGGTGGCTGAAGCTGAGGGTTCCTGGAAGGGGGCAGTTCCTAAGCGTGCGCAGGAGCCCGGGCTGTGTGCTGGCTCTGCCGTTCTTCGAGACCCGATCCTGGGCACATCAAGTGGCTGCTGTTGGGGTTCTCGATGCACGACTGTTGCTGGCAGTGGTGGTGCAAGGACTGGGGCTGCTATTGTGGTACAGATGGATGAGTGCAGCTGTTGTCTTAGTAAATTCAAACTCGGTCATGGGCAAGGGGCTCGTCTTGGGGTCCCATGAAGCTTCTGCCAGGCTGAACATAGTGGTGCTCAGGGAGGGGGGCGGCAGATGTGCAATATGGCTAAGGAAGAGCCAGGGCCATCCCAAATTCCCTTTGCAGGCCAAGCGTGCACCAAGGGCACCCCCTCTGCTTCTGAGAACAGTTGCTCGTGGATGACCATGGGCATAGGAGGCAAGAGAGGTGTGGGAGAGCTGTGACAGGAGCTTGGAAAGCAAAAGCACAGAATGTGTAGGTTGTCCCTGGCCAGTAGACTGATCTGCTGCCTCATCTGATTTGCATATCAATTATTTTTTTTAAGAGAACCCAAGTGGACCCAAGTGCCAGACTATGTCTCAGTATGCTGTAGGAGGAGAGCAGGAACTGCTTGATTTGGCCTGAACAACAAGCCTGAGGCTTACTTAATGAGCCAAGGACCCCTCTGACTTAACTCGGCTGCTTTGCATGGAAAGGCGCTGATTTCTGTGGCGGTTCTAAGATGCTTGTGAGCAGTCTGCGTCCACCCTCGCCGTGATCACTGCTGTGCCTCATGGGAGCAGGGCTCACCCGGGACCTGCTGCTGCACACAGGCATCTCCGTGCCCCAGAGCACATTGACCAGGGTGGTCCCGCTGTGCCCTGCGCCTTTACAGATTGTGGCCCTCTGCTTGGCACCTCGCATCCCAGGGCAGGAGGAAGATCGATGGGGAGAGTGTGGTCCCAGGCAGTCCCTGTCTGTGCGTAGTCCATGGAGGCAGAATTGCCCTGGTCGGCCATGGTGCGGTGGTGGGGAAGTGAAGCTCCTCTCCCCAGAGACCGGAGACTAGAAGCACGTGGTGTGCCTTTGAGGCCAACTCTCACACCTCCGGTGTGCAAAGAAAGAGGTGCTGCTGGGTCGGGGGTCACTGGCTGCCCGCTGTGGTGCTGGTGGCTCTGCTCACTGTCGTCCGCGTGGCAGTGGGAGGGGAAGCACAGGCCCCCACTCTGAACCAGGCACTGCAAACAGGCACGACTCCTGCTGCCAACTGCAAGTGCTCTGCTGATTAGAGGAGGGGGCTGTGAGCTAGGACACCTGGGTTCTCCCTCCAGCTCCGTGGGGCAGAGAGAGGGGATGGGTGCCCGTGGGATGGGGCTGGTTGCCAGAGCTCCTGGGTTCTGCCCCCTGTTCCTTGCTGCGCAAGCTCCCGTCCTCTGCAGCAGCATGCTGTGGAGCCGATGTCTGTCATGTGCTCTGCGGGTGGTGAGCGCTGGGGGCTTGTGGCCCACGGCCCTCCTTGTAGCCAGGCTCAGCCCCAGTGCCAGGACTCACGGCCGCTCTCTACTCTTCCAGGCGGCTCGTCCTTCTTCGGCTTGCGTCCTGCTAGCCGCCATCCTGAGGCCCCTCTGGGACATCAGGTGCTGGAACCGCTGCTTCCCGTCGGGATGTAGCAGTTACTGCAGGGAAAGGCAGCATGAGCTCTCTCAGCGTTGTGTTTGTCCTGTGGAGTTATGGTGCAGCAGCGGCGGCACCAGTTGCTGCCTTCCTCCCGACAGGGCTCAGGTGCTGCAGGCTCTGGGCTGCTCCATGCGTGGTGCCTGCAGCAGCTCCCTGCACTCTGTGTCGCCCTCCTCTGCGCACACCAGGCCAAGCTCCTTTGCTCGGTCTTGAGGTAGCGCTTTCCGTGGTGTGGCCTAGCACCAGGCACTTGGCCCTCTTGCAAACTGGTAGCTGAAAAATCAGGGGGCCTGGCAGTGGGAAAGGCGTAAAGGTGATGCTAGCCCCCTCCTAGCTCGTGATTCAAACAGGCAGCCCTCTCTTTGGCACGTCTCCAGCAACAGCCTGTGGCTTGAGACATGCACAGCGTCTGGGGCAAAGAGCTGGGTCGCTTGACTGGAACAGATGTGCAAGGTCATGCGTGGGCTGCAGCCCCGCTGCCGGGCTTTGCTCTCGGGTCTGGCCCAGGTCTGTGCTGTGCAGCAGTGAAGGGCAAAGTTCCCTTGGTGTTGCAGGTATTCCCTGGCCCCTTCCGGGAGAAGGGAGACATGTGTCTCTCTGCTGCGACTGACTGGTAGGAAGAATTGCTCCCTGGATGCAGAAAGTAGGACTGTGGCTTCCTCCCCCTTGCCGGTAACCCCTAGGCTTGGGTGTTCTGCAGTCCTGGCGGCAGGAAGCTCCCTGCAAAGTGGCGTTTCTGTGGTTTTGGTCTCACTCTTGCTGCTCTGGGTTCCTTTACGTGCCCAGCAGCGGAACGTCGACTCTAGTTGGTGTGGGTGTTCTGTGGACGTCTGCCTGGCACCTGGAGTGTGAAGCTGGCCTGGAAGTCAGGCGTTAGCATGACCAGCTCCCTGGCACACGAGTCACGGAGAGGCTGTGGCTGCAAGGCTTGTGCTTTGAGTGCTGGAGCTGCTCTGAGTATGGAAGGATTGGGGAGGGATGGCTGCAGGAATGCACCGAAGGAGGTTCTGGGGACATTGGCAACTCCTTTTCCCTGAAATGGAGGAAACAGCAGCTGAGAGCATGAAGGCAGTGCTGGGCTGTGATCTCTGGGAAAGCCCAGAAGGAGAGCTGAGGAATGTGCATTAGTCTAAAGTGAAGGTAGAGGATGAAAGAGGATTCAGTAGCTCTGGCTGTAAAGGCAGGTTTGGAAGAAGGAGCTAGAGGGATTGCAGGTGGGACGTGAAAACAAGAGGAGTTTGAAAAGATGGAATAAATGAGACCAGTGGGGAAATTTTCTGTTTTGTCCGTGGATCAGAAGGATGTGAACACAATTCAAAGGGATGTGGATGAGAAAACGACACTCCTTAGATGACGGGAGGTGTACTGACCTCTTTCGAGTGTGACAGTGTGCGATGGGTGCAGGGGCACTGTGACAGCTTGCAGGACTCCGCTTGTGTCACAGCGGAGCGTGGCTCGACACCCGGCTCTGGGCCCCTCGCTCCTTTACAGTGGCCATTGTCCATCACTGCGCTGGGGACACAGGAGCAGGGAAGCGGAGCAGCGGCTCCGCTTAGCCTGCTGCGAGTGCAGAAAGAGCGTAGGGCAGAGCTGGCAGCTGCTGTTTAGAGCTCGGTGTCCTGCTAGCCTAGGCAGGAACCGCAGGCCCCTCCTCTAGTCAGCACAGCCGGGCATGGAGCAGGAGGAAGGTGAAGTGAGGGGAAGACGGGGCCCGTGTCTGAGCTGAGAGCTGCTGCTGCAGAAGCAGCCTGAGCTCCTGCCTCACTGTTTGCTAGCGGATACGTGTGGGGCTGGGGCGAGCAGCACCCGTGTGCAGCCCAGGAAGCTGGCATGCTGCGGGGAGTTTGCGCCTGCACTGCTGACCCGGAGCTGCCGTCTCGCCGCAGCGAAGCCGTTCTGCCCGCCAGCTGGGTTCTGTCCCGCAACCCGGGAGGAAGTGGCCAGAGAGATAAGGGAACCTGGGCAGACGGCAGTGATGAGCTCCGCTTGGAAGTGGGAGCGTCACCAGCAGCGGCAGGCGGGACAGCTCGCGCGTGCTGTTTGCCAGGCGCTGGGGAGAAGCAGCGAGCACCACATGAAGACTGTTTGCTGTGCCCTGTGCGAGTGCACGGCAGAGAGGGAGGGGAGGCGGCGGGACGCGGCGTTTCTGCGGGAAGAAAGTGCTGATGTGGCAGCGCCAGGACCAAGGGGCTGCCGCACAGGGTACCCTTCCCTCGAGGGGAGTGGGGCCCGGCCTGCAGCTTTGCCCCTGCCCGTGGCAGAGCCTCCTTCTGCATATGCCCCCGAGCAGCCGCATAGTTGGCACTGCTGTCCACGGGCCTCTGCACAGTGTTTCGGGCGGCGGGGCAGGCCTGTGAGCTGAAGGCTGCGCGTTGGGCTCTGGAGACCTGTACCCCGCAAGCACGCGGTTCTTCTGCCTTCTAAGGTGGTGCCTATTTTTCTGTGGCCAGCAGTTTCCTCTGTACCAAGGCTAGCACAGGGCTTCGTTGCAGGCACGTAGTTCTCACTGTTCTGCGTGCTTTCCCCTCCTTGGTGTCTTGTCTCCTCAGGCTTAACCTGCCTGTGGGACTGGGTTACCGGAGAGGCTTCGCGGCCCTGCAGGCAGCGGGCTCCAGGCTTTGGGTGACACCAAGGCAATGAATGCCCGTGCTGGGGAGCTGTACTCCATGGGGGCTGCGCCGCCAGCCGCTTGATGCGGGATGCTGCCGTCCTGGCGGGGGGAGCCTGCAGGGCAGCTGGAGCGGGGCAGGCCCCGCAAGGGTTAAGCGCGCACGATGGCGCGCTCCTGTGCGCAGCTTGCGCTGCGCAGCCCGAGCGTGTTTAGCAGCTTGCTCCAGTTGGCTTGCTTCCCAGAATGCTTTGGAAAAGCACTGACCTCCGACCCCCAGTACAAACTGAGCCCAGCACGTGGGAGGGAGAAATTACTCCCAGACCTTCAGGCTCCAGGGTTTACAAGCTGCCTGCAATAAAGCAGCCATTTTTTTCCGACAGTTACTAAATCTCCCCTTTTAGCTCTAGCGCAAACCTCTCCCCATTGCTCCCCTCCCCTGCCCCCAGCCCTGCTGCTCGCTCGTTGCCATCAGCAGCATCCCTGAAGGGGAGAGCAGCCTGTTAGCAGGAGGGCTCGGCGTCGGGGAGTGCGGAGGCGCTGCCCTGCGGGCAGTGCACCCCGCCGCGCAGCAGCGGTCCCGGCGTGCTTGGCAGCTGCCTCGTGTTGTTCTGGCTGGCCGCCTCCTGCGCGAACCTGCGCTTTGAGCAGCGAGCTCCCCCGCACCGCGCGGGCCTCTCCTACTGCCTCACGGAGCCCCTGCCTGCTTCTGTGCCCCGCACAGCCTGCGCACATGACACTCGCTTGCGGGCCCAGAGGTGCTTCCTTCATAGAGGAGTGTTGTGCGCGCAACCTGCTGCGTTCCGGCGTTGAGCAGTACCCTGGTCCTAATGGTCCTATTAGCGGACTGGGAATCGAAGTGCAAAGGTTCTTTCCTGCACCCTTCTGAGCACTGGCACCGTGTTGGGCCAATGGCTTTGTTTTTTCCGTGCTGCCTTGAGACGGGAGTAATAACTCAATGGTTGAACTTGTATGTCACCAGCTCCTTAGGTAACTTACTCGCTGTGCATTCCCGCAGCGAGCGAGGGATTAATCTCCGGGAAAGCTGGCCAGTTTCTAGGGGAGATCGCTGCGTGGGAGGCTCACGAGGCTTCGCCGGCGAGTGCACTGCCTGGTGCAACTGGAAAGCGCCACATTCTGCTTATTCACGTATGGTTGGGGTTCTCTTGCAGCTCGGAGTCGGTGTGAGGCAGCGTGCTCTGTGTGCCTGGTGCAGTGCCGAGCCTGCAATGTGTTGCATTGCTGCCCAGGCCGTGAGGAGCACGTGTGCCTGTTTGTACAGCGCTTTGGGAGCAGCAAGCGCTCATTACGAGTGGCTGCCGTGCCATGGGCTCTGTGGGATCCAGATAAGTCAGACAGGAGTAGATGTTTCAAAACAGGTTCTTCTCCGCTGCTCCCACCCCCTGCGTGCATTCCTGCCACAGGGAGTGCGTGAAGGTGGGCAGCGCTGGCAGCCTGGGAACCCGTGAGCAGCAGCGCTGGCAAGGGGTGCCGGAGACGGCGCAGGAAAGCGCAGCGCACTGCTGGCGTATGGTAGCTCCCCGCTGCGCGGCTGAGCTCCTGCCAGGCGGGCAGCGCCCGTCCGGAGACGGGCACGGCCATCTGCAGCAGCCTGCATGGCCTCGGGGAAGCGGCTTGGGGGCAGCCCTCAAGTCTTAAGTGTTTGCTGTGTTTCTCTGCAAGGCGAACAGCTTGCTGGGAGTAGTGCAGTGGCAGAAGGCAGGCGAGCAGTGTGGTAGCAGAAGACTTGTGCTGTGCTTTACTCTGCTACAGGCCCCTAGCCGGAGAGGGACAGAGAAGCCATTTTCCTAAATACACATTAGTCCGATTTAGGTCTTGTTTGACGTTCACTCAAAAAAGCACATTTGTCTGAATCCCCTTCTCTCCCCTCTCTGAGAGCTTGGATTTGTTTTTAAATCTATATGGCAGGCAACCAAGCTGGCTGAGTCAGGCAGCTGGCTGGCCACCAGAAACAAAAATGTGGTTTTGTCCCCTCCCTCATTCTCCCCCCCGCCCCCCATATTTTTCTCCCTTCACTTAGCGACAGTTTCGTGTATTGACAACAAACCTCTTTCTGCCTCACTCTCTCTTGGGGCTGGGACAAGTGGAAGCTGGTTTTTATTTTGAGGAACGGTCTAGAGGGAAAAGGTGCAGGAGGTGCAGGGTGGCAGCTTATTTTTCTCTTTTCACTTTTGCCTGCAGCGATGCCATCTAGAAAGCAGCAGAGCTGCTTTCCGAGCCCAAGCCCGGGTAGGCCTGGCAGTAGCGTTGGTTCTTCTGTGCTCCTCGTGCACCCCTCCTGCCAGCTCTGAGCCGCAGGCCCTGTACGTCCAGGGCTCGGAGCGCACGGCCCTGCTTGTTCCCCTGCTGCCCAGGATGAGCTGCAGAAGCAGAAGTGAAAGGACTTGCCGGAGGGCGCACAGTCGCTGCTGGGGATGGGAGCAGAAGAGCGACCACTGGCGCTGAGGGGCTGTAGCAGCCATGGGGCCGACTTTGGGAAGCAAAAGGAGGTGAGAGGTGAAACTTTTGTTTCCAAATGTTTACAAAGGCTTTTGGCCTCTGTGGCACACGTGGCCGGTCAAAATATCCTGTGGGGTCTGGGCTGCCGCTAGGAAGGCAGAACCAAACAACCCCTGTCTGTGAGGGGCCTGATGCTTTCTAGAGAGGCCAGAGACTGTATTGTCCAAGGAGAGCCGCAGGTTCTTGGTCCATCTGTAGGTGTGCAGGAGCCAAGCGGTAAAAAAAGCGCCGTGAGTCCTTAGCAGTAGAGCCGTACCTGGCCCTGCTGCGTATGTCTCCTCTCCCTGTTTTGTCACCATGCCAAGAGTACGGAGTGGTCTTGGAACAGGGACTGGGGGTCCCGCATGCCCTCGCGGGCTTCACTTTGCAGCTCTTGTGAGACGAGGATGCTTCTGGAGCTTGTTGTAGTTCCCCATCAGGCCCTTAAGCACAGAAGGGTAACTTTATGCACATCCCGCGAGGTTGCCAAGAAGGGAGCCATCCGGGTAGTCCTGGTGTTTGCAGGGATTCCTGCACCATGGGTGTGGGAGCTGCAAGTGGATGTCAGTCCTTTTTCCCCTCGAGGTCCGTAAGGAGAAGTGACTGTAGCAGCTGCCTCATGGCAGCCTCCTGCAATTGGGCAAGGACGAGAGAGCCAGCTTCTCCTGGTGGCCTTCGTGCCCTCCTTGCTGGACTGGGAGGGACTGGAGGACGGTTTTGTAGAGGGCTGTCAAGACTATCACCTGCCTCTCTGGTGCTCCTGCCGGGTGACTGTGTCTGTGTCCACCGCTTGGAGCGAAGGGAGGGTGTCCGGGAGGTGTTTGTGCTCTGTGTACTGGGGCTGGGCTCTCAGCGGTTCCGCTCCTGTACGTCTGAGCTCTGAGGAGAGCTGTGGGCAGCCTTTGGTAGTGTGCCTGGCGCGGCGGAGACAGTGCAGGATGGCAAAGCAGGGGCTGTCTCTCAATACTGGTGGCTACGCTAAAGCCCCTATCCCACCTTGAACTGTGCCAGGTGAGGGAACTTGGTTGTGTCCTGGCTCACGGCAGGTCGTTGGGGTGCAGCGTGTAGCACCTCGCAGGAGCAAAACTTACTCGGTGAGCTAAGGAAGCTCCTGAGGGTGAGAACGGTTTTCAAATGCAAATTGGCAGATCGGTTTCGGAGACAGATTTTCCTAATTTGTATGTTGATTTTTTGTTATTTTGAATGCATAAATCCTGGCAAATGCTTCAACTCGACTCTAGCTTCTGTGCACTTGAGCAAGAGGGCTGCAGGGGAGCGAGAAGCTGGTTGGCTGCTGTGAACCATGCGGGTAAATGAGGATACCTGCGCTGGTCTGAACTAGTCTGCTGCTTCCTTGGTCATATATCAGCGCTCAATTGCAGGCCATACTTCCAAGGCAGGAAAGGCAAGGAATAGGAGAAATTGATTTATTGTTTTTATTTTAGCAGAAGAGGGCGAGATGAGCTAGGAGACGTAAAAGGGAAGATAAATCCTGCTGCAACAGACTGGACTCCCATGTCTTTCACTGTACCGAGACGAAGAGAGCTTACGGTGTGCAGGGAGGCTTGGGAAGAATGCTGGGGAGCTCCTGGTGAAGCTGAGCTGCCGCCCGTCACACAGCGAAAGCAGATGCTGAGAAAACGATAACTCTTTAGTTGTCAAAGATATTTCTGCACACGTGTAGTCCACTCACCTCACAGCTCCCTGCTGGCTCTGCCTGTGCTGTGGAACGTGATGCAGCTACAAGAAGGCTGCAGCATGTGTGAGTCTGCAGTTCGCTTGGGAACTGCAATGAGAGAGCAACAGCACCGAGGGAAAGTGAGAAGCAGAGCTGGAGAGACGGTGCTTTGTGGCCAGAGCTTCTGGGGCTAGAAATGAGCAGAGAGCAATGGATGCAGCACATTTGCTGGACAGCAAGGGAAAGGAGCATGAGCATTGGGGCCAGAAGGCAGGTGCTCAGACCCATCAGCTGGGGATGTCCTGGACCTCTCCTGTCTTCCCTTTCTGTCTCTTAGGATCTTGTGCATGTAGAGTCAGTATGATGTGTGAGGGAGGGGAGGGCTCTGTATGGGTGAGACAGTACCTCTGCACTGTATCACTCTTTCCGTTGACATGGTCTCCAGTTCTAGGTCTGCTTAGATTTTAGACTTCTTGGAAAAATGGGCTTCTGCTTTTTGGAGTTAGCTGGCTTGTGTTGGCTGCATCGGGGGAGTGAAAAAGACTGTTCTGTCTAGAAAAGAGAGACTCATTCAGGCGGTGTGTGTGAGCACATGCATGGATGTATTTGTGTGCTTGAGGCAATGGGAGCAGGATCCCAGCGGTTTTCAGGAGCTTGTCAGTTGGATTGCATCTCTGCTCCTTGACAAAATCGTATTGATTCTGCAGGGGCAGGTGATGTGTGCGCTGCAGTGTCCACCAGTCGGCCAGACAGCTGGTCACCTGCTCCTTGGCTGACGGACCCTTCGGCAAATCCTCTGCAAGACTCTCTGAGGATGCGCTTTGCACCTTCTGTCCTCGCCGCTGGCCAAGGTGATGGCTCTTTCTGCTGGATTTGTCCTCATGAAGTGAGGCTAATGGGCTTGGTGGTAGAGAAGATAGATCTACCGATTCTTTTAGCATTTGGAAAGAACTGTGAGGGCTGAGTGCTGAAAGAAAGGTTTAGAGCTCGTGTCTCGTGCCTACAGTGTGAACCTGGTGTCAGTGCTCTCTGTGGGTTGGCAGGGAGAGTCCTGCAAGCAGGACCTGCACGGGAGCAAGACTCTCTGGCCTCACAAGGCAGGTTTTTCCTCACTTTTGCAGCAGAGTGCTGATGCCTGCAGGTGGGTCGCCGTATATGCAGAACCCATAGCATCAACCCACATCCTCTCTTGCCTGCGGTGCTGTTGGGACTGCTTACTGTGTGGATGACAGTGTCAGGGCCTGGGGACAGAGACCTCCCAGGAGGAAGCGGTGCCGGGCCCTGCGCGCTCTTGCAGAGTCACCAGCACTGCCATCCCGTCCCGGCGGGGAGCATAGCATGCCTGGCGCTCCTGCATCCAGTGGCGCAGTACAGCCAGCACTCGCGCCCCTGCCTGGGCACTCACACACACGTGCATGGGTTCAGGTCCCTGCAGTGTGGGCTCGCTCATGCAGGCTCGCGTGGTGAGGAGGGCAGCCACACTCACTTGGATGCAGAGAGACACCGGCTGGCGAGGCCTGCTCTCCATTGGGCACGCAGACGGCAGCGTGTTCCTATTCGCACAGCTCAAGGCCCGTGCTGACGCAGGCGTAGTCGTACATGCGGCCGTGTTCCCACAAACAGGCGACAGAGCTGAGCCCTGGTCCCAGTCTATTTTTGGGAGCACTCCTAAGAATTTCGAGCATGTTTCAGATGTTATAGTCTTAGATGGGGGAAAGCTAGAACAGACGGCTGGAGGGTTCAGAGCAGCAGCCCTGCTGAGAACAGATATTTATAGGCAGATTTAACCCTTGCGTGGTTACTGGAGCCACCTTTAAAGGGCTAGTGTCTGAACGCCGTGAAGCTGGGCAAAGTGCTCTGAGAACGCCTGCCCTGTCTGCTTGCTGAGGGCTGCTTATCGACGCAGCCTGGAAATCCTGAGCACTGTTTGATGTCCTCCTTGGCTGCTGGACGCGACTTTCTCATGTCAGGCACGGATCAGTGCCTGCCTTCCCTAAGTCTTGGTGCAACTGGGCTTGTCGTGCTCCTTGGGCTAGGGCAGTGTGTGCTGAGGCTGCCCTCTGTTTGTGTGACCAGCAAAGTGAGCACAAAGATTGTTTTGTCCTCCTTGCTCTGTGTGTGCCTTTTTTTTTTTTTTTTTTAAACCCAACTTCCTCCTCCTCTTTGCTGGAAGAAGAGATTACGTTCTCTCTCAGGCGTTCTGCCTTATAAAGATAGGTAGATTGACCCCCTACCCTCTCAGATATTCTTTCTTGCCCTCCCCTTGGATCCCCTTGCTTGGATATTTAGGGAAGCAGCAGTATCCATCTGTGCATTGTGCAGGTTTGAGCAGAGCAGGCATCAGGATTGAGAGCACGGCCCATGAGTGCTGACGGGTCTCTTAGTAGCCTTTTCCTGACAAGCAGCAGGGCTCTCTTGCCTCATTTGGGACCTGAAGCTTGGCAGCATTTCACGGGTGAGGTACATCTCGGAATGGGCTCACCCGAGCTGAAGCAAGCAGTCTGGGGCAAGAAGCAGAGCGATGTCCTCAGGCAGGGACTGCACAGAAACTCTCAAGAGGTAGCTGAGAGCTGCAGCTTTGCTCTCTGAGAGAGCAAAGAAGAGGCACTGCCCTGGGCGTGGGCCAAACCGGCTCTGTGTGCTGGTCTGCCGGCCTCAGGGGGCAGCTTTCCCCAAAGTTCTTGTGCCGTTCCGAGCAGTCTGGTTAGAAAGCAAAACGAAGGTGCTCACCGTGTTGGGACTGACAGAGAACTGTTCTGGCCTGCATTTGTGTTCCTGAAGTTTGGGAGATTGAGTCCGGGAGTGGGACATGTGAAGACACTGCAGTGCGCAGTAGAAAGAGGAACGTCTCCTGCACAACTTATCTTTATCTTCTTGCTGCGCAGCTTCTGCGCCGCAGCAGTCTGCACAGGGGGTGATGTACTCAGTTCTGTCTGTGCTTCGAGGCCCAGGTGAGCTGTGACTCCCCTTGTCAAGGTTTCTGCTAGCCCAGATGTTGGTTGCAAAGGGACCTTTGCAGCATGGCCTGCAGGCTTGTGCCCACTACAGCAGGGTCCAGGGTACCAGCAGCTGCTGTGCTGGATTGTGTGGGGTCTGGCCGGGACCTTATTTGTGCCTCTGTGCAGCAGCCAGAAGAGTTTCCCATATCAACAGCAGCTTGCTGCACTTGGAAGTCAGGCTGGTAATCCAGAAGCAGGTTCCTGAGCATTGGTTTCGCGGGGGATAATCGGTCTAAAATTGACCCAACTTTGATGTTTTGTTCCCTGATACCCACTACACTCTGTCCAAGTTTCCCCAGCAGAATTTGGGACTTGAAAGTGTCCCTGGGTCATGAAGGAGCGTCCTGTGTAAGGTGCCGTTGAATGCACGTCCTCAGCAGTCAACCCTGCATGGAGCTGTGCTCCTGACTTGCTGTGTCACTGACTGTCATCCTCCGCGCTTCACCTGTAGAGAGGCACGTGTTGTCCTGTCACAGATGTAGAAATGGTGGAATTTGGGAAGTGCTGGCAAAAGCCACATGTGTGTAGCCATTGACACCGTGCACTGCAACTTCAGCATGCCTGGGATTTGGCTTTTCTCCAAGCAGGGTTTGAAACTCTGCAGGAAAGCGGGGAGAGTGACAGAGCATGCGGGTCCTGCTCAGCCTGGGACTTCATAGTGCTGCGACTGCTCTGTCAGGAGTCGGCTCGGGCTCTTGACGTGTGAAACGCTCCGGCCTCTCCCGGCACGGACATGCTTGGGCTGGCAGAAGCATGTCTGAAGGAGGCAGGAGCGCGGTGGAGTTCCTTGTTCCCTGCACATGCTCCTTTCAGCATCAGGGCATGGAGGCTTGGAAAATGGTTTCTGGGCCCTCCCTTGATGGGACTGTGCTCTCGCAGTGTTGAGTGGGAGAGTCCTCAGGTCCCCAGCAGCTCAGCATAGACCGTCAGTTCTTGTTGTCCCTGTCAGGCACCACAGGTTCTCTTGTTTTACCCTCATGAATCTGCCAAGAAGAGAGGAGGAAAAACGCGTTAACTGCTGTCTGCCCTGCTGGGTGCATGGAGGCGGTTGCTGTGTGTCCTCAGTGTGTGCTGTGACGTCCGTCTGCTCCCCAGGCTCCCTCCCCCTCTCCAGGCTCTCCCAGTTACACTCCAGGCCCTGCAGTGGCCCTGGGGTCTGCCAAACATTTCCCTGTAGCGTCCCTTGCCAACAGCACAGTAGAATGAGGCAGCCGCATGTCCCAGGCTGGTGCATGCGCCTTGGGTGGGAATGGGACTTTGAGGTGGAAAAGCCGGGTTCCTCCACATGCTGATGGTGACCGATACCACTGGGAGCCCGGGCGCGCTCCAGCAGCACGCAGCCTGCTTCTCTCCGTGCTAGCAGCTCTGTGGGTGCGAGGCCGGGCCGCGTTTCGTATCCAGACGAGCTGGCAGCAGCCAGAGAGCTCTGCGGGGTGGTAGGCATGCCGGGGCTCTTCCTGCAGGTTGGCCTTGCTCTTCTCCCCAGCCCAGGGCAAGGGCGGCAGCTACCACTCGCATGTACCTGCCCTGGAGGAGGGGGCTGCGTGGCAGGAGCATCCCACCCAGTGCGGAACCGCCAGGCTGCCAGTGCCAGGATCTGCCCACACTTGCCCGGCCTCCCTTCAATAGCCCCATTGTTCCCAGGAGGGCAAGGAGGCTGCTTTCGGCAGCAATCTGGCTCTCTTAACCCTCTGCCCGCCAAGGCCGGCTTCCAAGACGTGTACAGAAGGGACAGTGTTGTGGCACCTTAGAGAACGGCCCAAGTGCTGCTGCAGCCCCGTGAAAATCTGTGCAGATCTGAAGAAGTTGCTAGTGGAGAGATGGGCCCCTGCAGAGCCTTGAATTCCTGTGCGGAGATGCATGAGACTCTTTGCAGTCCCCCCTGCCCCTTGCCACTGCCACCTTGCTTTGGGAGCAGCCCTCGCCAGCCACCTGCACAGCACAAAGGGGCAGCCTCATGTTGCTCTGGCCCTGACGTGTGTTGGAGCAGGAAGTGTCTTTTGGTATGGGATGTTAGGAGTGCTGGGGTGCTAATTCCAGTGGCTGAGATATCAGTATGGAAGCTGTTTAAAGTGATTCCAGCTTGATCAAAGTGCCTTCTTCCTTCCTGTGCTGTAACATGATCACGGGCCAGGGAGCTGCTCTTGCTCTGCTGCGGCTTCCAGTTCCTGTTGCTTTACGTGGAGAGCACTGGGAGGAGCAGGTGTGCCCGGCTGGCGCGCTGCAGCCGTCCGGCTGCAGGCTCATGGAGAGCCGGGTGCACAGGCCGCGCGCGGTGTGCGAGAGCGCGTGGCGGGAGCCGATGCAGGCAGCGCTGCCCTGGCACGAGGCAGAGCAGCCTGGGCGCTGGCGTTTCCTGCTCCAAATGGCCCTGTGCGGCTCATCTCGTGGCTGCGTTCGCGAGGGAGCTGCTCGGCTGCACAGCCCTTCTGCAGTGCGTTAGTTCCAGGGCTCCTGCTGGGCCAGGGCAGCGGGAAGGGCTCCGTACTGCCAGTGCGACTGCCATCACAGCCTCTGCCATCTGCCCAGTGACACAGCCGCCGTGAGAGATGCCCTGTGGGGCTGCTGATGCTTTTCCATCACAGCAACATTCACGTGTTGCTACTTATCCTTTGAGTGAGGATGTGACTGCATTATAGTCACCGGCATTTTATGCCTGGTTGTAGCGGGGGTTTGCAGCAAGCTACCGAACGCAGAGGGAACAGTTTCCCTTCGTGCCCCAGACTTGCCCACATCTGTGCCTTGACTAGTGGCTTCAGGTGACAGGCTGGACGAGGGTGCCGGACCCTGCGCTGGGACACGTTGTCTGCCATCGCTGCAGTCGGAGATGCCTCCTGGCAGCTTCCTGCCGCCACCGCTTCCCGCCGCGGAGTCCCGTCTGCCTCCGCGCCTCTGCTCTGTCACAGGCTTCCTCTCCAGAGTGCGTGGGCCCAGGCAGAGGAAGAGGCGTTTGGCTGCTGTGCCCAGACCGTGTATGGGAAACTTCCCGGCTCTCCCTCTGAGACACGTGAGATCGTGGCGCATCTTGTGCTGTGGTAGCTCCGAGACTCATGAATGGGCTCCTTAACCGAGACAGCCGAAAGCCCTGGAACCCAGTAAACGCAGCGTGACTGTGCCTGGATGGTGTGCTGTAAAACCTGCAGCTCCTGTACCACAGTCTGAGCAGAGCTGCCGTGATTCCAACAGCTCCATTATTCCAGCTCTTCCCTCTCTTTTGTTCCCCATCCTTTGTCCCCAGAAAAAGCAGACTGTATCAAGCAGAGAAGTTATTAAGTAACACAAGTGGAGCCCCAGGTGCCAGTGAGGAGGCTGTGCTGTGCTTGGGGCTGTTGTGCTCGCCCATGGCTGTACCTATTCCGGGCAAAGCTGCTGTGGAGCATTTTAGGGCTGCTGTGAAATGTGTCTAACTGCCCTCCCAGAGGGCTGCCACTCACAGAGATGGGCCAGTTCTGTCCCTTGCTCTGTGTGTCTCGGGGTTTGATTGGAGACCTGGGTCAGCATTAGATAATTAGATTTCTGAAGGAGCTTGACGTACTGAGGGGAGGATGCTGTGAGAGCAAAGTAACTGCTGGGACCTTGGGCCAGCTCTGTGGGCCAAGCTGTGTGGTTTTGCGTCCCCTGAGTGGGAGAAGCGGGATGGAGGTATTTGCTCTGTTCTCCCTCCCTGCTCCCTTCTTGCAGGTGTCTGCCTCTCTGAGCAGCCAGAGCTGTGATCCCTGGCCCAGGTGGCTGGCTGCGCTTGGCCGTGAGAGCCCTGCTGCCCGTTCCGCTCTGCGTGGCGCCAGCAGAGGTGGAGGTTTCCCGGGTGGAATTTCCTGCGAGGCAGATGCTCAGCTCTCCCTGCTCTGAGCTTCAGCCCCTGTGAGCCCTCGTCAGGAAGGCATGCAAATAAGAGCAACGGGGCTGGCCGTGGATGGAGCTGCTGGGAAAGGAAGTGACCTCAGCCGGGATTTAAATATAGAGCGCAGCCCTACTCTGTGCCGAGACTTATTTATACTCTTGGAGGGGTGTTTGGTGGCTTCGTGCATCTCTTCTGCAGTCCGGGCAGCACATATACAAAATGCTTTCTGTGCAAGGTGCTGGCCCTGGCAGCCCTGCTGTTGCAGCCCTCTCCTGCATGTCGCTGCTGTATTGTCCTACGTGCGTGTGCCTTGGTGGGCACACTTGGATGAGCGCGTGCAGACACACGCGGGAGCTGTGCTGGGTTGGGCACTTTGCTGCCTTCTAGGTGGTCCAGCCTGTGCTTTTCCTGCCTGGAAGGTGGTCCAGGTGTGCCCTTTGCTTGTTGCTTTTTGTGCCAGGAGTGGCCACAGGAGGCAAGCCCAGTGCTTTCCTAAACTGTGTCTGTTACAAGAGCAGCTTGAGAACTCCAGGGTCAGCGATTGCTCTGAATGCTCTATAGAAGCAGGTTGAAGAAAGGCTCTCTGGCTGAATCGTACTGCACGTGACTTTAAAACCATGTCTCGTTTCCTCTTCATGAGCTGCTTACAAGGCAGCCCTGCTTAGTGCGTGCTGCTTGCTTTGCAGGTAGAGAGTGCAGTGCAGCTGGGCTCCAGGACAGGCACCGTGCTGGCCCACAGGCTCCCCAAGGACTGTGTCCTGGCCAGGACCTGCCCAGGCCAGGTTGCCTGCTTGGGCTCGGGGGGCTGCGCCTGGCAGGGAGCAGCTGTCTAGGGGAAGCGTTTCCAGCAGCCAATGCGTGATCTATAACCCTCGCTCACAGTGCACAACAGGTATCTCCATGCTCCGCTTATCCGAGGAAGTGGAGCAAGTGTCTGCCGAGCCCCTGACGGGGTCTGGTGTGGCCAGGTGGCTCTGCCCTTCAGCACAGCCATCCGCACCCTGCCCGAGAAGGCAGAGGTTCTGGTTTGAAGGTCCCAGGTAAGTGCTTGGCCTGCACGTAGCATCCCATGCATGCAGGGCTGGCTGCCTCCGCTCTGGCTGGAGATGCCATGAGTTCACCAGGACTCAGCCCGCTCTTTTGGAGTGCCCTGGGCGACGGTGACACCTAGTGGCATCGTTCCTCAGCCTACACGTCACCACGGGGTGCATAGTGGGAATCTCCAGACATCCACCCATGTTCGTGGGTGGCCTGCATGGACGACCCCTTGCAGGCTTAGCCTTAGGCCTGTACAGCTTGGGAGGCTGATACTTTTTCTCGCATTTAAGAGGGTATGAGAAAGATACAAGAACTGGAGGGAAGAGAGAGGCGGCTTTTCTGGGCTCTCTGCTTGGCACTATAAGAACAAGGTAGTTTCCTGACACAATGCAGTAACTCACTGAGAACAAATGACCTCTCTTGGTAGCGATGTGACTCTGTGCAACTCCCTGCCATGTGATGTGCGAGTCCTCTCGAGCAAAATTCACGTGGCCTGGGGCAATGCTGTTTGCACGAGTGGTAGAAATGCGCGAGTGAGAGCTTCCTTACAGGGTCTGAGGAGATGCTTGTGCAACTACTGCCTTGCAGTGCGCTTCGTAAGGGTCAGGTGCTGTGGTGCTTCGGCGCTGGCCTCTCGGGTCAGAGTGGGCTCCAGGGCGCATCTGCTGTTAGAAGCCCTCACCAAATGTTGGCTGGAGCTGGCTGGAGACAGAAACCCTGTTTTGCTACTGGTCTTGAGAGGTTTTGTTTCTCGGTGGAACAGAATCGAAACCCGTTGAACATCCGTTGCAAAAGGATTGTTTTGGAGCAACTGTTTCTGCATGGAAAAGGTCAGGTTCCTGATTCTGGTCTCAAATCAGCAACAGCCCTGGAGTCTTGGACCTCCCAAATTTTGCTACCGCCAAATTCGTCGCAATCCCTGTCTCTGTGATGTGCTTGGACTTTAATGAAATAGCATGATACTCCTTGGGAAGTGTTCTAGCTGTTCCTGACGTTAACCCTGGGAGTCCTGATCGTCTGAGAGAGGTCTGTTAGCCACCGTGTCTGCAACCTAACCCTCCCCTCCAGAGCTGGAGCACAACATATTTGAAGAGAGGAGCAGGCTCCTTCATGGTCACTCGTTTCACTGACCCCCGAACGTTGTTTGCAGCCCTTGAGCTGGCTCGGGACCTCTTGTTTCCAAAGCGGCGACATTCACCTCTAGCTTGCAGGGTTATTCAAGGATCAGAGCTGTACGGAGCTCTCTGCTTGTGGGATGAGTGAGTGGATTGTGAGCGTAAGCGATGTGGTCAGAGGGCATTTGCAATAGCAACCAGATTCTGTTGCCTCCTGGGCTGCCTGGTGGCCAGGGCCTGGGCGGCTGTTTCTTCCTGTTGCGTCACTTTGCCAGGACCTGTCTCCTCCTGGGTGTCGGGTGCTCGCAGGCTTTGAGGCATGTCAGCACAGCACAGAGGCCGGGCTTCTCATCGCAGCCGCGTATGTGCAAGTCGGTGTTTATCTGGGTTTCGTGTGAGAGCTCGCCCCAGCACCGACAGGAGGGAGGTGTGGTAAAGGCCCTCGAGTTCCAGATCCCTGCTATCCCGGCTGCTCTGTTCCTCTCGTGCTGCTGTTTGTGACATGGGCTGGAGGGGCTGGGGGCCGCCAGCCCTGCAGCAGTGCCAGCCTGGGTGACGGAAGCAGCAGGGCCGGCACTCGGGGCTGCACAGCGACTGCCCTGCCCTGCCAGGAGTGGTGCGCAGGCCGCGCATTCCTGCGGCCGGGTCGGGAATCTACCTTATCGTACTTGTGCAACATGAATCACCAGAAAGCCCTCTGGGAGCGCGGTGGGGTGTCATGTTTCTTGGACTATCAGCTAGCAATTCCGGGATTGAGGATATGTCAGAGCAGTCTCTCCTTGCCGGGTGCTGCCTCCGCCCCTTCTGCCGTTGCGCAGGCTGGAGCGGAGAAGACTCACTGAAGGCAGTTTTTGTTGTTGTGCTTCGGCCTTTCTTTTTCACTAGGGTCTAAGTCTTTAATATAATGCTGTGGCTTTTCAGACATACCCAGCACAAATGTTTTCTGCCTGCATTTCAACAGAACATTTTCCTCAGCAGAGATATTTATTATGCCTTGCAAGCCTCCTTCTCCTCGTGAGGCAGCCTGAGTTGTCAGCCTGTTTAATGATGGGGGAATCTAGGTACCCAGGAACAACGTGTCTCGCTCAAGGTCACCAGTGGAAGTGGCGGCAGCCAGCAGCCACATGCAGGAGTCCTGCCTCCTTGCTTTCGCCGGGGGAATTAGATTTGCTCTTGTTTTCAAGCTGCTGGGCTGCAGTGGTGGAGGAGCTGCTCAGTTACAGAAGGAGCCACATTTCTGCATTGTGCTTTTTGTTGTGTTCTTTTTGAGATGCTTTGAATCGTTTGTATCCTTGTGCCAGTGCATCTTATTTTGTAATTAAGCCTTTTCTGTGGCCCAGCTATGTGACACGTCTACGGCAATGCAGTCTGAAGGGGTATGTGTGAGGCGCTTACAGCTAGAGAGATGCCTATCAGCTTACTGCAAGCCTGGCTGGATGGGAGGCTGGGCAGCGGGATCCAACTGTTGCTTTTCTTGCAAGTGCTGCAGAATCTGCAGGCAGTTGCATGTGGCCTTTGTCCTGTTTGAATTTGCCAGGAAGATGCTATTGCTCTCGGCTAAAGAATTCAAATAGAAACCCCAAAAGTGGGACATTCCAGAAGCTCTTGGCAGGGACTGGGGCCTGACCACCCTTCAGCTCTTCCTGTGCTGACTGCCTCTGTCTGCCTTCCTGACTGTAGTGTCTGGCCGAACTCTAACCATGCTGCATGGCGTAGGATGCACCTGGGTGCAGCTGTCCTTGCATCAGTCCATGCCTGAAGTGCTTTTGATAGTGGCATTCCTTGATAGTTGAAACAGAGGAGTGGATAGGAGGATGGAACAGCCTGCCAGGTGCCAAGGGAAGAGTCTGTATTTATCATAACTCTTCATTAAACACAACTTACTCATCCATGAGGCAGTTGTTCAGTGTTGCTAAAAGGAGCGAGTATTCATAAGGGCTGCTGCATTTGCTGCTCGTGGGGATTTTTTGGCCCTTTTGGAGCACAAATGTTAAACTGTCAGCAGGACTTGTGATTCCATCTGGGGGTCTCTGCTCGGCTGCAGGATATGAGCACTCTCCTGGTGCTGGAGCTTTGTAGGAGACGGGCCGAGGGCTGGAGCCTGGCCTGGGGGCGAGCGGCATTTCCTCCAGGCAGCAGCTGCCCTTGAGTTGGTGTTTGCCACCCAAAGCTGCCATGGCTCCTGCTGGTTTCTGGACGAGTACTCGGCATGAAGTGGTTATGCAGTTGTCCTGGGAGGTGGCAGCTGCTGGGAGAGCTGTGGCTACTTTGAGGGCTTTTGGGAGGCCCCTTCCTGCTTCTGCCTTGTGCCGTGAGGAATGAATTGTACCTGGAAGCTAGGGGGATGGTGGCTGCACGTGAAGCATCTGCCCCATGCTCGCATGGCTTTGTCCCTAGTGGGGTGCTGGAGGCGTCTCCTCCTCAGCCTGTGTGCTGGCTGCACCGTGCTGGCGTGCTGCTGCCGTGGAGCGCCGAGGGGTCCGTGTGGAACACGGTGCCGTACTCCTGCAGGTGCCCAAGGCGAACCTGGGCCTCCTGGCCTGTGACCGGTGTGGATGGAGCCGGCAGCGCTTCCTTGGGGGCGCCCAGCAGCAGCCCTGCTTTCCAGGGCGCTTTGTGAGCCTCTGGGTGGCACCGCAACATGTGGCAACAACTGCCAGGCACAGGGATGGTCCAGCAGCACCCGGGCCTGGGCCACTCACGCTGGGAGCTGCGGCGGTGGCTACTCTCCGAAATGCTGCCCGGCAGCGGCCTCTTCCAGAGGGGCAGGAGGCTCTGTGCAGTCCGCGGCAGGGACTGCTGGCAGCACGCACTTGGTGCTGCACTTGGAGCCATATGGAGCTTCTCCTCCTCCCCACTTGCCCTCTCCACATCTCCTTCCCTGCCCTGCTCCCCTCCCCCTGCAAGCAGTTCGGCAGAGCAATTGGGCAGGCGCTGGGACGGCAGCTCTGACATAAATCTCTCCTGGTGTGGAATGAGGGGTATAAATATCCAGAGAGTGATGTGATCTTTCCAGCTGCTATTAATAGGTCCCTGGAGAACAAGAGCGAGTGAGCGAGACTGGCTGACACTTAAAGGGCTAGCAACTCCCTTATGTGCTGTGAAAATTAATCAGCACTGCGCCTCCCGTCTTCCAGGAGACCAGAGCAGAGCCCTCAGTGAGGGGGGTGGGGGTGTGTGTGTGTGGAGGCGGAGGTAGCCGCTAACGACCTGCTAGTTAGGACAAGCAAGTGATAGGACAAGCATTGCGCGAATGAGCCCGCTAACTAGCTGGGAAGGCCTGGGTGGGTGCGCAGCAGTGCTGGCCTCGCCAGCGGCTCAGGCAGGCTGTGCTTGGCACCAGCTCAGCCTTCCCGCATAGGGGGCAGGTGCTGAGAGGTCCCTTGCACGGACAGGACCTCTCTGGGTTAACGCATGGCAAGGCACAGCCTTGCAGCGATTGCCGTCTCTCCTGGATTATGGCTCTGCAGAGTGCCTTGCTCTGCAGCTCTGTGCTGTTCTGGGTATGTTCTGCCCCCATGGTACGAGCGCTTGTCCTCTCCTGACGGCATGTCCCCAGGTCTGCTTTTAGTGTCTCCTGCTGCTGAGCTGTTTCACTTCTATTTAGAGACTCAGGGATTGCTCTGGAGCTGGTGCTTCCTGTCCCTGGATGGCAGGGAGACCTGCATGCAGCGTCTGACCTGCTCGGCACGCTCGGAGGGAGCTGTGGCTGTGGGCCGCAGTAACCACTGCGTGCTGGGAAACTGGTCTGCCTGTGCAAGGAAAAGGTGCTGCGGCGTGTTGAGGGGGCATTCTGCAAAGCACTCTGCAAAAGGAAGCAAGCAGAAAATAATATCTCCATTTGTGCAAATAGCGGCTTTGCAGCGTCCTTCCCCACCCCCTCGCCAGGAAGTAAAGATGCCTACGGCAGGTAGCAGGGCCAGGGGTGTCTCTGTGGCTTCGAGGGCAGAGCCTTGAGCAGAGAGGAAGCTGTAGCAGAGGAGAGCAAGGCCCCGACGCAGGAAGCCTTGAAGCTTTCCAACAGAAGAAAGCTCCTTCTCGTAGGTACGTGCTTCTTTCTGTACTAGGGCTGTCTCAGAGGACTTCTGTGGTACAGGCTGGGAAGACACCATGTCCTAGGAGCTGTGTTCCGAATGCCAGAGATAGGGGCACTAAAGAAAGGCCCTCTGCCTCGTCCAGTGCCTCATAGAATGAGGCCGGCTGATGCTCCACACTGGACCTGCCTGTTCCATCCTGAGGGAAGCTCCTTGCAGAATGTATGAGGTAGCCTTAAGCCCGGAGTGGGGCGCACTGCAGTTACCAGGGTTGTGTGTGGAATTTTGGATTGGCAGCAGCCCTCCCGAACGTGCCGTGTGCTCAGGTGATGTGGAGCTGCATCCCAGGCATCTGTAATGCCCGTGCAGAGCTCCATGAGAGGGATTCCCAGACAGACTACAAGAACTCCTGTTAGGACATAGAGGGGCTGCAAAAAAACCCAAAAAGGCTGCTGCTGCAGTGGCATTTCTGCACTGCACATGCACCACCCACATTGCCCTAACCTGGTCTCTCCTGAAATGTCCTACTTCAGCCTGCGGACTGGTCCTGGAGCAGGAAAACCTTGCGCTGCTGTCCCAGCAGGTTTCTGGTGTGCTGTGGCTGGAAGCTGTCCTGGAGATGGGAGCCCCCCATCCCAGAGCCAGAACAGTCCCTCGGTTCTCAGAGGGAGATGGTGACACTGCTTGGGTGGCAAGCGAACTCGCGTCCTGCTCATCCTCTGCCTTGTCATCTCCTTCTCTTTGGCTGTGGTATCTGCTGAAGAGAGACCTGCTGCTGCTTCCAGGCACCTTAATTTTCCACTGTCCCTTTGGGGCTTTTGCCCCAGGGGCTTCAACCAAGACCAATTTCTGTCTTCACAGTTGTCTTCTGCATGTTTCATGGGAAACGCCAACATAGCGGCACCTGTACTTGGGTTGGATGGGCATCAGAAGGGACTCCTGAAAGCATAAGGAAAAGCATCCCTTTTCTGTTGAGAGCCACCAAACTGTGGAAATACCTGCAAAATAGCACAGAAGATCCTTCCACTCCACAACAGGCAAAGCTGGCATGAGCCACACTGATCTGTCTAGTCGCGACCTTGCAAATGATGGGGTCTTGTGTCTGCACCTTTGAGCATGGCTAAATCTATCCCGCTGGGTGGGAGTTGCTGCTGGAGCATGTGCAGCTCACGATGAGGCAGGACGCTCACTTGCTCCAAGCGCCCAGGCCTGATTCTCAGGCCGACCTGCCGCAGGAGGTGCCTTGCGGGAAGCACTGGCTCACCGTGCACCCGAGCAGCAGCCCCGGTGCCCCAGCTGCTGGCGGGGCTGCCCGTGAGGCTGGGGGAGCGGCAGGGTCTGCGGCTGCTCACTGCACTCTTCTCTTGCAGGTTTGTGACGGAAGGGCCCGGGCGCTCCCTCGCCGGCGCTGCGGGACGCCTCAGCCACTCCAATGCACCCTGACAACAAACTGCCCAGCCATGGCAAGGCAGGCAGCGGTGGGACCCCAGCCCAGCACCACAACGTGAACCAAGCACCCGCCTGTAACCTGGGCTCCAAGAGTGTGGGCGCAGGCAGCCATGGCAGCAAGGCCACCCAGATCTCTCCTGGCAACTCTGGACTGAAAAACAGCCAGAACGCTGTCCCCAACTTCGGATCCTTGAAGGGCAAAGTGAAACGGGAACGAAGCATCTCAGTGGACTCAGGAGAACAGCGAGAAGCCAGCACCCCTTCACTGGACGCAGAATCAAAAGGTAACGCTTTCTTAAGCCTTGCTTTGTTAACATGCTTTCCTGCAGACGCCATACATCCTCGTGGGGTGCTGGGAACAAGTGCGAGCGCCCGCTGCACCTTGTGTTTCTAGGCTGCTGCTTCCCTCTGGCCTTCGCTACCTGCTGTCTTGCGTCACTGCTTATTGCATGCGCCGTTTTGGAGCTGGACTAGCAGAGTCCCGTCCTTTCTGTGTTTCCGTGTTATTCCCTACAACACATTGAGGATCTGGGACTCTGGGCTGCTGTGACATGATAAGCAGGAGCATGTTCACTGAAGCTGTAGCAAACAGCCCTGCTCTGTAATGTGCAGACTTTAAATTTCAGGCTGAGTTTGGTTATCTTCTGTCTCCTTGCTGTAGGCCAAACCCTGCCTTTGTGGTGTTCTTGCAGCTGCCCAATTACCCAGTGGTGGTTAGTGAGGAGGTGCTGTGAGGGTCGCTGTCAGAACTGGTCTGTGGTTTTGCCAGCAGTGGATGACTCTTGTGTCAAATCACAGGGTTTCTGGAAAAGGGCTGAGTCAGTACTTGCAAACCCTCTGGCTTCCCTATCATAGGCTGCAGCCTCTTGGCATCTGGAGCTCTGGGCCCAGCGGCTGTGTGTGCCACTTGGCAGCAGAAAAGGCAGGACATGTCGGCAGGCAGTGGGTGGTCAGAGAGTGTCCTCGGTTCTGACCGAGACCTTGCACCTGGTCACCTGAAGTTGCTGTCACCAGAAGAGGTACAACTGCTCTGATCCATAGACCATAGCCATGACAAAGCCATGTTGCCCAACTGGCTGAGGCCAGAGCCGTGTGTAGAATAAAGCGCAGAGCGTAGCTGGAAAGGCCTGCTGCCCCCTGGCAAGTTTCTCTCTGCTGGCGTTGGGAGGTTGGTGTTTGCTATGGAGCATAAGCGGGGAGCTGGCATTAGCAGAGCTCTGCATTTGGCTGGGGCCAGCCAGAGCAAACCCTGCAGGGTCCCCTCTGAGGGTCTCCGCTGCTGGAGCGAGTGGGGAGAGGGGGCAGGGAGCCAGCAGCCCTCCAACCAGCTCCCTGCCTGTCTGCTGCGCCAGACAGGGTTTTTGTGAATCGCAGACAGGAGAGTATTGACTGCGCTTTCCCGTCAGCACCCAGGCAGGCGCTCTGCCTCCCCGGCGAGCGAGTGTCTGGGCTGCAGCCCCAGGATAGTGCTGGCATTGCAGCAGACTGCTGGAGGCCGGACAAAGACTTGTGCACTGTTGGAAACAGCCGTGGGGTAGCCGCTCAGGCTAGAGCGTGGGCTGTGAGGCCTCCCGAGAGCATTGCTGCAGCCTGGGCCTGCGATCACTGCAGCCCGGAGTGCTGGAGGGAACACACTGCACCTCTGCCCCAAACGCTCACTTGCGAGGAAGGTCACGTTTTCTCCGGGAGCACTGGTGAGGACAGGCACTGTGGGGATCCCTGAGCTGCTCCAGGTTCCCAGCCCGCTGCAGGCCCAGGCGGCTCCATCCTGTTAGAAGACTGGATCTCCATGGTAGACACAACACGGTCAGAGAGACAGAGTTCCCGGATGGGGACCCTGGCCTTTGCACACCTGTTCTTTAGTGCCTGGTGCTTCCCAACTGCTTTGCCAGGGGTGCAGCACGGAGCTGGGCAGGCCACGCAGCCTATGGCCAAGCCTCCGCTGCCCTTCTGATAGTTCTGTCCCGTTGCAGGTGAGGTGGCTCCTCGGAGCAAGCGACGGTGTGTGCTGGAGAGGAAGCAGCCCTACAGTGGGGACGAATGGTGCTCAGGGCCAGACAGCGAGGAAGACGACAAGCCTCTCAGCAGTGCACACAGTGAGTGTCCGCCTCCTTCAGCAGCCCGGGAGCTTGAGTCAAGGCATGTCTGTCCCGCAGCTCAGCAGAGCAAATGGTGCTGGGACCCCAGCTCTGCCCACGTGTGCAGACTTGGCTGGCAAGATGCTATGGCTGGCTGGCACAGCTGCTGGGCACCGCGCTGAGGGAACACAGGCTGGGGACACGCAGTGGGGCGTGCAACCTGTTTCGCAGGTTGCTGAGACGCAGGAGGGAGAGCTGCAGCTCGGAGGCCCTTGTTGTCTCTGCAGTGGTGTCTTAAAGGCAGCCAACGCTGAAGGGACTCCCAGGCTCCTGATAAGGGTTCAACCGAGCTGAGCTAGCTGAAGCACACACAGCGAGCGCTTTCAGCTACTAGCCAACGCTTGCAGTTCAAGCTCAGCTGATCCCAAGCCTTGGCTGATCTTTAGTAAGTCTTTGGGGAACAGTGAGATGCTCTAAAGGCTTTTGTGAACTTTTGGGATCCAGTTTCTTCAGTTTCCATCTGGAGTTGAAGATGTCTCTTCTGCTCAGTGGCTCAGGGATTGCGCTTGTGGCACAGGATGGCAGCATCTCCCCTTTGCAGTCTGCTCCAAAACCAGCCCAATTAGGGATGGGCATGGTGGGGCTGTCAGGGAGCAAGGGCCAGTGAGCGATCCCTACGTCAGGCCTCCAGGGGTGTCTCTTCGTCTTAGCCCCTGCTTCGCCAAGGGCCGCTGGTGTCATTAACGATCGTCCCTCACAGTGAAGTCCTCGGTGAGGGGCTCATTGGACAGTGAGGGACACTGGCCAGAGAGGCACAGCGTGCACCTGCGGGAGAGCCTTTGTGCCCGCATGTGAGCGGCGCTGCAGGAGCGAAGCGCTGAAAGCGGCTGTTAATTACAATGCTTATTAATATTAATTAGGGATATTACTAAATAATTGATCATGACTAATAATTATCACTCCAGCGAGTAGCATCTCCCCTTACGCCCGCTACCTTGGGGTAGTGGCCTTGGGGAGCGAACCCGGCTGGGCCACCCGCTGCTGAAAGGGGGACGAGGGGAGGAGCTGGGCGCTGGGGGCCCCTGGTGGCAGTGGCCACCCAAGCAGCGGGGACGGCTGGTTCCGTGCTGCCATCTGCCGGTGCTGACACTGCTGAGCCCCAGCCCTGTGCGAAGACAGGCCCTGGCCTTTCCTCAGCCTTAGGGGAGTGGGTTTTGGAAGCAGCACCCCAACACCCATAGCACAGACCCGTTGCCAAGGCCAGCTCTGCTGTCCCCACGGGTCTCTGCGTGGCAACTTGCTCTGCTCTGGCCCAAGATCCTGCTACCCCGGCCTTTCTGATTGTCACAATCCTGTGTACTGACTCCCTCGGTGGTGATGGCCACGCAATTCTGCTGAGGCTGCCGAGGTTCTCCTGCCGGCCTGCTTATCAATAACTTGTGTCTCCTGTGCTCCCACAGATTGTAATGTAGCAGATCCTGCAATGTCCACAGCCTCGCAGCTTGGTCCAGGGTCCAACCCACTGCCAAACCTGAACGAGACCAGTTCTTCCAGTGCACCCCATGGTGCTGCGCCAGGGTTACGACCGGACGGTGCAGGAGGCGGCGGCGGTGGCGCGACGGGAAAGCAGCCTTCGCAGTTTGTTTACGTCTTTACCACGCACCTTGCTAACACGTAAGAGAAACCTCGGTCCCCTCTGTGCTGGTGTTGCACTGACTTGTCACAGCTGCCTGCTGCCGTAGACGGCCCTTGGCTAGAGGAGAGCAGGGCAGGCCCCGTGTCTCCTCAGTTGCTCTGAGTGGGTCTCCACAGTGGTCCGAGAGGTTTGCAGGCAGCTGCTGCTGATGGGTAAGCCTTGTCCGAAATGCACCTTTCCTCCCAGCAATGCCCAGCATGGCTTTCTGCATCGTGCCCTGCAGAGTGTCTCTAGTCAGCATCTAATGAAAAAGATTGTCTGGAGCAGGGTGAACTGTTTGTCGGGCAGTGGCCCGTAACACTCGGTGTTCTCAGCACCGTTCCTTTCTTCTGCCTTGCCTGGTCTCAGTGGTGGAGCCTTAGGCAGACCACTTGGTTTAGAGCGCTCTGCTAGCTACCAGCATCTGCCTAGTAGATCCCTGATCTCAGCTACGAATAGCCTCGAGGCAGCTGGCAGCAGCAGGCATGAAGCACGGTAGGGTGCCCAATACAGGCCGTGGGAAGAAGGAAGTTCTAAGGTTCTGATCCTTAACTGGAGGAGCTCCCTGGGGCCTGAACAGGACAGACAGGAGGTCTCTGAGGTTTCCCCACTTGACTGAAAAGTGGAGATGGGAGCTGGGGACCTGAAGTGGGGGAATGGGCATGGGACACCTCACTTGTCTGTTCCTAAGTGGTTTACGTTCTCTCCCCAGAGCTGCAGAAGCTGTCCTGCAGGGCCGAGCTGACTCCATTCTGGCCTATCATCAGCAGAATGTCCCACGGGCAAAGCTAGACCAGGTATTACCAGCCGTGAACCAAATGCTCCTGTCGGCACACGCTGCTGACTGATATGCCGCCACTTGTGACGTGGCCATTCTCCCCCACCCTGGCTCAGCTGTGAAGGAAGGGCTTGTCAGAGTTCCCTCTCAGTGGTGTGAGAAGCTGCTTTTCTGCAGGACCTCTTTGGAGTGACTCCTGGCTGCTGTCAGCTGTGCTAAATTTGGGATGGGGGCGCTGTACCTGGCCCTGGGACCGTGCAGGCAGAACACCCACTTGTGCCTCTCCGTGTCACCCAGGACATGCAGCGGGGCCTGCTCCTTCCCCACGAGGAAGGCGGGCAGAACTGCCCTGCGGCATGTTTCTGGGCTGCTGTGGTCTCCCGCAGGGTAGAGGGAAGAGCAGCTGCCTCGAGTTTTCCCTGCTCACTTTGGCTTCCCCTTTCTCTGCCAGGCGCCAGCTCCTAAAGTGCTGGGGGTTGCTGAGCAGCTACCGATTAACCCGCCTGCTGCCAACACTCCGCAGTCGCAGCCGCCTGCACCGCAAGCTACGCAGCCGCCAGCTCCCCCGTCACAGCCGCCACCCCCACCGCAGAGCATTAGTCAAACGGCTCTGCCCGCTCCCAGCGCCCTGCCCCAGGAAGGGGCGACTGAGGACGTCCGGAGGGATTTGACTCCCAACTCTTTGGGGAGCAACAGTAGCAGCAACCAGCCAGGCAGTAACCACCCAAATGCCCCCACAGCCTCTGGCAGCACCATGCAGCCTGGCCAAGCGGACTCGTCCACTGCTTCCAGCTCTGGCCTCCTGGGGGAAGGCCCAGGCTCAGGGATGCCGGGCAATGGGCAGGCGGGCCTGGGTTCCCGAAACCCCATGAACTCCGAAGGACTCTCTAAGGAGCAGCTGGAGCACCGGGAGCGCTCTCTGCAGACCCTGCGGGACATTGAACGTCTGCTGCTGCGCAGCGGGGAGGCTGAGCCCTTTATGAAGTCCAGCCAAAACGCGGGCGAGGGCGGACCTGCCCCTCAGCCGCAGGCTGCCCCTGCCCAGCCGCCTGCACCCCCCACCAGCATGAAGAAGTACGAAGAGCCGCTGCAGTCCATGATTTCGCAGACACAAAGCCTGGGTGGCCCCAGTCTGGAACATGACGTCCCTCATCACCCAAATGCTGACATGGGGCAGCAGATGAGCCTGATGATGCAGAGGCTGAACCAGGACAGCCTGACCCCGGAGCAGGTGGCCTGGAGGAAGCTGCAGGAGGAGTACTATGAGGAGAAGCGGCGCAAAGAGGAGCAGATCAGCATCCACGGCCGGCCCATGCAGGACATCATGATCCCGCAGTCTATGGGAAGCATGATGATGCGTGGGCCCCCCCCACCCTACCACAGCAAGCCTGGAGAGCAGTGGCCACCCGGCATGGGCGGCCAGCTGCGAGGACCCATAGATGTGCAGGACCCGATGCAACTGAGAGGGGGCCCACCGTTTCCTGGGCCACGATTCCCTGGAAATCAAATGCAGAGAATCTCCAGCTTTGGGGGGATGCAGAACGTGCCCTTGGAGGCTCTTGGGCCCATGAATGCCATGCAGAGGCCAGTAAGGCCTGGTATGGGGTGGAGCGATGACATGCCTCCTGTGGGAGGCCCTGGCAACTTCCCGCAAGGTGCTCTGCCCTACCCATCAGGGCAAGGCGACCCTGAGAGGTTCATGAATCCCCGTGCCAGAGAGGAGATCCTGCGGCACCAGCTGATGGAGAAGCGCCCGGTGGCAATGCAGAGGCCCATGGGCATGTCCGGCAACTCCATGAGCCAGGGCATGGAAATGGAGAGGATGATGCAGGCCCACAGGCAGATGGACCCATCCATGTTTGCTGGGCAGATAACGGGGGACAACGTGGGCAGTGCTCCCATAGGAATGGAGTTTGTGGGTACCCGAGGCATGCTGAGCCCCACTATGAGCCAGTCAGGCCTTCGGGACATGGATGCCCCCATGGGCCCCAGCAACCTCAACATGAACATGAATGTTAACATGAACATGAACATGAACCTCAATGTCCAGATGACCCCTCAGCAGCAGATGATGATGTCGCAGAAGATGAGGGGCCCTGACATGATGGCACACCAGGGCATGAGCCCAGAGGAGCTGGCCAGGGCAAGGGCTCAGAACGGCAATGGCAGCGCCATGCTGGCCGGGCCCCAGAAAATGATGATTCCCTCCCAGTTCCCCAACCAAGGGCAGCAGGGCTTCTCCAGCGGGCAAGGCCCCTACCCCAACATGCCCCAGGAGATGGGCAGCGCCTCGGACATGTTCAGCCCCGAGCAGGGCCCCATGCCCGTCGGGAGCATCGGCGGCACCACCAGGCTCAGCCACATCCCTCTGCCTCCAGCCTCCAACTCTGCTCCCACGCAAGGGGCCAACCTGGCTAACATGCATCCAGCACCTTCCCGGGGGCTGGGCCGCCGGCCCTCTGACCTCACCATCAACATCAGCCAGATGAACTCACCCAGCATGGGCCACCTCAAGTCCCCCACGCTCAGCCAGGTGCACTCGCCGCTGGTGACCTCCCCTTCTGCCAACCTCAAGTCCCCGCAGACGCCCTCGCAGATCGTCAGCATGCCTCCTTCGAACCAATCTGGGCCCCTTAAGTCTCCCCAGGTGATGAGCTCCTCGCTCAGCGTCCGCTCCCCCACTGGCTCCCCAAGCCGCCTGAAGTCTCCCTCTATGGCCGTTCCTTCCCCTGGCTGGGTGCCGTCTCCCAAAGCCACCATGCCCAGCCCTGGAGTCACCCAGAGCAAGCAGAGCCTCAGCATGAACTCATCTGCTTCCATGGGAGGACTGGATCCGGGTATGCTGCTGCTGTCGTGTGCGTGAGTGTGCTCGTGCGCTGGTATTGGGAGTGTGTGCAGATCCAGGACCCGGGAACAAAGAGCTTAACGGAAAGGCTCGTTAGGAGCATCCCCAGCTGCTTCCTGCGCCTGTGGTTCCCATCCCCCAAATCCAGTCGGCTCAGACTGGTTGCGCTCACGTTGTCTGCAGCGGTCTGGTGCTTTCTGTGGCCCAGGAAGCACGTGGACCTCTGCCTGCGTGGCTGCTTGTTGCGGGCAGCCTGGCGCGTTTTTGCAGCCATCCCCCAGTGCCGCAGCTGCGTGGCTGGTATCTCGACTGTCAGTAGAGGTGACAGATTACAGCCTGGAGAGTGGCTTACATGCGGGATGGGCTGTAGGCTCTCTGGCCCTTGCCCCGAGTGCTGGGGGCTCTGTGTTGTGCAGCCTCCTCTGGGCTCTGCAGTTCTGAGGAGGGAATGGGTTTGCTGCCTGGCAGGAGTAAGCTGCAGTTTGCAGGTGGTACTAATCTGGTTTCTTCCTTGCTTGCAGGTTCTCTCCCGTCTGGGCCTAGGAGCAGTTCTTCCGCACCAGCCAGCAACACCTCTAGCACCATGAATCCCAATATGCCTTTTACTTCCTCTCCAGATCCATCCCCCTCTCAGAACCCCCTCTCCCTGATGATGTCCCAGATGTCCAAGTACGCCATGCCCAGCTCCACACCACTTTACCACAATGCCATCAAAACGATTGCCACCTCTGATGACGAGCTGCTGCCGGACAGGCCTCTGCTCCCACCTGGAAGTATGTCAGGTATGTGCTTCTGGAACTGGGCATTGAGGCGGTGAGAGTCTCCTGTGGCCACGAGCAGCCCAATGGCCGGTGCAGAGCAGGAGAGGGCAGCTGCAAAGGTAAAGCAGGTGTGAGAAACTCTGCTCTCCCATCAACTTCTGGGGCAAGTAGCTTAAATTTGCCCTCATTCTTGGTAGTCTGCTTGCTCAGATGGTCTGCCAGCTTCCGGCTTGCGTGTGCTGTTCAGAAAGATGTGACCCGATTTGGCATTCTGGCCACTCTCTTTGCGTGATCTCTGCAAGTTCTTGAAACTATCTTTAGCCTCTTTGGATGTATCTGCCCTGGATTTTCCTGCCCTCCTGGAGCTGTCCCAGGACTTCCAGGCAGACGTCTGTTGTTTGGAACCCCTGTTCTTTCTTTTGTTGTTGTTTGTTTTCTGGAGGACCTGGCCCATTAATGGGACAGGGCCACTGAGAACAAGGTTTGGAGGTCTGCTGTTGCGAGCAGAGCCTGAGTGCCTGCATAGCACAGTGTTAGTATAGTGTGAGGCTGTCTCGGTTTTGACTGCAGTATGCGACTGGCAGATCTGCTTTGCTAGCTGGCTGCGCTCATGAGGACAGCTAAGCAAATGATCGTCTTTTAGCATTTGAGGACCAGCCTAAAGGGGAAGGGGAATTCCAGCAGGCAGTACTACTTGATTGGGGATTTTAAAGCTCTCTGATAAACACTTTTGGTGGTTTTCGAAATGAGAAATCAGGTGTTTGACACTCTTGCTCCTAGGTGCTCAGTCTGCTTGACCCCAGACATGCAAACGCCCTTGCTCCTTCTTAAATTGAACCTCTCTGCAAAGGCGGATCAGTCCGCTGCATTGATGAGCACACTCTTGACTCCCAGATTGTCACTCGTGTTGGGCTGCAGATGCTTTTGTCTTTCTGCTTCTTGCCACCCGAGGGCGTGTGGTACAAGCAGTGTGCTAGATGGCTAACGGTGCGCTGGGCAATGCTGATGGGTCACTCCTCTCTGTGGGCAGCTGCTGAGTGCCCTGCTGAGATCCTCTCTGGCCCTGGAGGGCTGTCTGCACGTGCAGAACCAACTGGCACTGTAATACAGATCTCGTCAGCAGCAAGGGCAGGCAGCTGTGCCTCACAGCCAGACGCGGATGCAGCTGGAGCAGCTCGCAGCTCTTCACAAGCTTGATGAGCAGGAGTTTGGGGCATTTCTCTCTGGTCTCGGGGCTTGGCAAACCCTTCCAGCAGCCCCTTGCTTTGACTGTCACTTTGAGCTCTGGGCTTTTTGAGCAGAAATGCTGGGCAGCTTTGTGCCTTTGCAGCCATGAGAGGTGTGTGGGCAGCGAGTTAATTGTTCTCTCGTTTTCCTTTCATTAGGTGTGACAGGGAACCAGCCGAATCAACTGCACTTAAACTCAGTGGGGCCTGGATCCTCTCAGAGCCCCATGGGCATGAACCTGCCTGGTCAGCAACCTCTCTCCCACGAGCCACCTGCCACGTCCATGATGTCGTCCCCGAACCCCCTGGGCTCCAACATTCCTATGCACCCTAGTGCGCCAGGGGCGGGCGTACCCCCCCAGAACGCCATGATGCTGCCCCCAGGGCCCCAGGACTCGTTGAACCAGCAGTGTGGCCCTGTGCCAAACAGCTCGCAGATGATTCCTTCCAACCAGCTCGTGTTCCCTCGCATGCAGCAGCCCCACAGTGCCATGCAGTCTCCTGCGGGAGGCATGCCCATGGCCCCAGGAGGGGCAGGCGGCCCTGGAATGCAGCAGCATTACCCGCCGGGAATGCCCCTGCCGCCTGAGGACCTTCCCCCCCAGCCGCCTGGCCAGATGCCCCCTCAGCAGCACATGATGGGCAAGAACGTCCCGCCTCGGATCGGAGAGCCCTATCCCCCCGTGCTTCCTGGGGTGGCCTCTGTGCTGAATGACCCTGAGCTCAGCGAGGTTATTCGCCCCACACCTACAGGTATCCCCGAGTTTGACCTGTCCAGGATCATCCCGTCGGAGAAGCCCAGCAGCACCTTGCAGTATTTCCCCAAGAGCGACAGCCAAGCACCCAAATCTCAGCCTTCCAACCTCCACCTCATGAACCTGCAGAACATGATGGCTGACCAGCCCCCTGTGCGGCCAGGTATGAGTGCCCCTAACCTGCCCAGCCAGCAGGCCGTGCAGAGGGGACTTGGCATGCCCATGTGCCACCCTGGACAAGTGCCCATGCTGGGAAGGACAGGCATGCCGCCCCAGCAGGGCATGATGGGCAACAGCATGCACCAGGGCATGATGTCTCCGCAGCAGAGTCTGATGGCTCAGCAGAATTTCATGCTGATGCAGGCTAAGCAGAGGAGCATGTCTGTGTCAGGGGAGATGTACGCCCAGCCCGGACACATGATGTCACCTCAGGGCTCTCTCATGGGCCCCCCGCCCCAGCAGAACCTAATGGTCACGCACCAAATGAGGCAGAGAAGTGTCTCCCTGGACAGCCAGATGAGTTACATCCCCGGGCCGGGGAACATGGCGAACCTGCCTTTCTGACCATGGCTGGCACGCAGGGGTGACGAGCGGCAGGCTCTGATTGTACAAACTTTTCTAAACCTTTCTTTGGGGTAGGGTTGGGGGCCAATGCCAGGGGAGGAGACCGCGTCAGACGTGTTTCATTTCGGATTTGCCTCTCTACAGAAAACCAGACGTGCAGTAAACTTGATGTGAATTGGGTTTCTTTTTCCTTTCTTCGTGGGGAGGAAGGGGTGGAGGGACGGGGAGTGGGGCTGTTAATTGCAAAACGTGACTGGTGACCAGGGACTTCCAGACCCTGTGGCAGTTTGTAAAGTTTTCTCTTTTTTTTTTTCTTCTCCTTCCAATGTTTTTCTTTCCTTTTTTTTTTCTTTTTTCTTCCTTTTTTTTTAAGCAACCAAATCGTGCAAGGAGGCTTTTGGAAGTAGCTGTAAATAGGTCGCTGGGAAAGGCAAAACTTGTGCTGGTTTTTAATCGTTCTGTATTTCTGTGTTTTAATAGAAGCCTCAAAACATGTTTTAAAAAGACAAAAACAGAAAATAAGCTAAGAAGACAACGTACAAGAGTTCAGCAGCCTCCATGGAGGAGGCAGGAGGATCCCTCAGGGTGTTGAGAGAGCCCACTGTAGAGCAGTTCCTCACCGAAGCTGCGTCACCTGTGCATCCAAGCAGCGCCCATGCGCAGGCAGCCTTATTCCGCAAAGCTCCTAGGCCGCTGCAGAGGCTGTGCCGAGGGCACGAACCCAGCCGGCCCTCGAGGACCACCGGGAAGGTCAGAGCCACGGCTCCAAGTGCAGCGGGGCGCGGGTGGCAGGGCAGCTTTGCGTGCAGCTCTCGTTGCTCCACGGTGAAGCTGCTGTGGCTGTGAAAGGGAGGACACCAGCCGCTTGTCCAGAGAAGTGGTGAGGATCTGCCCTCTGCCACTGCCAGCTGGCTGGGCCTGGACCTCTCGGTGAGCTGGCTCTTCTGAAGTCTCCCCTTTCTTCCCTGTCATGGTGTGTGTCCTGTGGGCAGGGGCTGCCTTGCGTAGGATCCCAGATGTGCTCTGGAATGACCTGGATAATTCAGTCCTGCACTTGTAGGAGAAGCTAGTTAGGAATCCAGCTCTTTGCAGGCTTCTGACACCAACCCTTTCCTCTCTTTCGCCCTAGACATCCACCCCACGTCCCTGCTACTGCCACTGAATGGTCTCCCACGTCTTCCTCACATTGTGCATCCTGCTCGTGTGCAATGCGTGCTCATGAGCATTCTAGCTTGCCAGAGGGACGCGGTCAGCTTGCGGCAGCAAAGCAGGAACTTGGTCATCAGAAGAGAAAGGCGCTTCCTCCCCTCCGGGGATGTACTCCCCTTCCCAGAGTGTGCCGTGCTTTCACGGGCAGTCTCTGCAGTTTGCCCTGAGGTACCTGCAGCAGCTCTGCCCTGCGCTAACAGGCCGGTTGTTGATGACGACCTGTCCCCATGGGCTATGCTACATCTGAGCACAAGTTGTTTGGTTCAGTGTCAGTTGTGTGGTGCTGAAGCGCAGAGCCAGCTTCTCCACAGGCTGCTCTCTGTTAGTGATGGAAAAGGCCAACCTTGCATTTCCGCCCTCTGCTCCTAGGCTGGCGGAGGAATGTCCTTGGAACCCCGCGCGCTGTTCGGGATGTGCTCCGCACCTGGGGTGACACCTGCCGCTCAGTAAGGTCTTCCTGCGCGCAGGCGCACTGATGGGTTCTCCTGTGTTTGTTTGTTGAAGGGACTGAGGAGTTAAGCACACGCGCTCTCTCCTGCATTCACAGCATCTCTGGATTTCAGCAGGGACCACGTTCCAGCATGGTGTACCCCACGGGCACCCCACTGTGAACAAGGCATTTGATTGCCAGACAAACACCAGTTGGAGGATTCTCTCTGCAAAGCCAGATTTAGCATTCTACCTCTCCCGTAGTAGAGCTCGCCTTTCCCTACTTGCCATTACCTGGAGGAAAGGGCTTTCCTAAAGGGACGTAGCAGAACAGTGAGGGAAAGGCCAAGCTTTCCGTCGGGTTGCAAGCTCTTGGAAAAGGCCGGAGGGTGCTTGTCACCTCCCTTGGCAATTCAAGCAAAGAGGAGCAGTCCTCAGCGCAGGGCAACTACACAAGCCCGACAGCGTTTTCTCCATCCTTCCTCGTAAGGGAGGAGCTGCCTTGCACAGACGTAGCCCCTTCTGAGCTCGGCTCGCAGGAAAGGCCCTGGCTTCTCTTGGCAGCATGTTGGGATGTTGGCTGCTGGTGTGTTCTTGTAAACATCGCAATACCAATGCCAGCCCCCAACCCTGCCTGTCACCCACCAGCTAGACTCGGTTAATTTGAAGCCATAATATTTTCTATAAGAAGTGTTTTCTGTTTGTCTGTAGCCAGCTGCTGTCTTCTTGTTGTCCCCTTCACCCAGTGCAACTGAGAACTTTGCCTGGGGCTTCCTGTCGTCGCTCAGGCAGCGACCGTTCCTCGTCCCTGTGTTGGCCAGAGCCTGCAGCTCTGGGCAGTGTTGGGCAGGTCAGAGCTGCAGGCTCCCAGGTACGCGCAGTGCACTGTTTTTTCTGCCTGACGGGAAGAGGACCGGCCCTGCGGCGAGAAGCAAGTGCGAAAGAGCTGAGCCCTTGAACTCCGCTGCCCTGCGTGCAGAAGGGAAATGCTGACGTGCCTTCAGAGCAGCAGGTAGGGCTCTTGAGCGAAATCCCCCTGTGCGGGAGGTGCCCGGCCCCTCGTTCTGTGCAGGCGTTGGAAGTGAAGGGCTGGGTAAGGGCCTCTGCCCCAGGCGCTGCTCCCAGCCACGTCTCTTAACAGCAGTATGGCAGGAGCTTCTCCTGAAGCTGCGTTGACAGCCGACCCTTGTTAGACCTGGGCAGAGTTTGCCATCGGCCAGTTGCCCGCTGCTGTGAGCTGTGTCTAGTCTTGTGTCTTGCAGTTTTTTGCTCGGCTTCTAAGCTTGAGTTCTGTGTACTCACTCCGCCTAATCACAGTGAAATGGTTTGCCCATGTTTTAGCCATGACTTCACAGTGTTCTTCCCGCCCCCCTCACCTCCCCAAAAGTAAACATTGGGAAACTACATCTTTCCAAACATCAGATGATCACACACCAGAATTAGCTTTCACATTGAGATAATGGTGACTGACCCGTTCTCTGTCATCCCATGGAGAAACTTCCCCAGTCATTTTGTACCATTATATAAATATATATATAAATATAAATATATAAATACAATATGTGAAGACATCTTATTGGTTTTTATTTGAAACAATTTTTAGGCTTGTTTTTGGGTATCTGTGCTGCCTGTAATGTATTGACCTGTTTTATAGGTGCCTTTTTATTAAAACGACAAATTTCAAAACCTGATCCCTGTGCCTGTCTTCACTGGTCTCTGTGATTTTCCTCTAGGGTCTCAGGCAGGTATGCGCAGCGTGCTGTCTCAGAGGGCTCCTGTCATATCACCCGCAGCAGGCTGGCACTGATGGGAACAGCTCAGCTGCCTGCAACACAATGTCAATCAGCTGCTGTGTTTGGGAGGTGAGGGCCTCTTCGGCAGGAAAAGAAGTTGTCTCTGTGTCATTTACTCTGATGGGCTCAGGCAGAGATTTCATTCCAGCTGAAGTTTCCTGCCAGGGGATTTCATGGCAATGACTATTCTTAGCAGCATTTACTGTGGTCTCTGACGGACCACGAGCCCAAGCTGTGTGTGAGCCTTCCTGCGCTCTGCTGCTCCAGCGCCTTCTCTGGCTTGAAGCGGTTCCTCTGTAACTGGCTGCAAACAAATAACTACCAGGAACGAAACAGCCTCCTTCCCCCTCGTCCTTCCTCCTCCCTGTAAATCCTGTCTCTCCAGTTGTTCCTGGGCACGCTGGCTCCCTGTTGCTTGTCCTCCATGGGAGAGCTGCAAGCCCTCCGGAGGGATAGGTGAGGCCCAGCTGTCGGGCTGAGGTGCAAATGCTGCTGCCAGTGCTGACGGTCACATCTGTTGCAACTTTCAAGCACTTATTATGTACCTCCATCTAAGGGATATTCCTGCTCTCCACGAGGTGCTGCGGGCGGTCTGGTGAGCTCGAAGGCCTGCGCTTTGTGAGGACCTGCACGTGACAACCACGGCGCTATGTCCTAGCAGCAGCGGGGAGCAATCGGCCATTGCGGGCAGTGACAGCTGAGCTCAGACCAGGGACCTACTCCACCGCAGTCCCTCACGTGAGGCAGGACAGGAGAGTCCTCTCAGGTAGGTGCAGGGGAATGTGCAGGGCCACACGGGGAGGGAAGGCGAAGCAGCGGGGCTGCACCCAGAGCAGCCGCGCTGGGCAGAGAGAGACCCTGAAACGACGGCTGAGCAGGGGGACGATGGGTAGGGAAAGCTGCCAAAGCTGCCTGTGGTTCTGGAGCCCCACAGGTCCCCATTGCTCCGAGGCACTTCAGGACCTGAAAAAGGTCACATGCTTCCCTGGCCACTGCAAGTTTGCAGAGAGACACAGGGGATGCAGAGCGTCCCTTTGGTGACAAGTAACTGGAAAGTCAGAACAGACAAAAAGAGAAGGATGGCTGGTCCATAAGGCCAGGAGACCAACTGAACTGCATGCAGATTGCTGCAGGCCAGTCTTCTCCAGGCATCTGACTGGGCCACATGGCAGGAAATCAAGGCTGGTGGGTAGGAGCTGCCCTGCTGCCTGTCAGTGCAGAGCTGCACCCTGGCAGGGTGCTTGGGCCAGCTCACAGCCTCCTCTGGGCCTGTGCTTAAGCACACAAGACGCTGACCTTTGAAGGTCTCTTGACTCAAAACCAGAGCTTGTGGCTTGATGCTGTGCTGACTAATTCAAGGCTTGGAAGCCTAGCGAGGCTGAATCGGCGAGGCTGGTGCAGCTCGGCTGTGTGGACAGGCCTGTCAGTAGCTGGAGGCCAGGGAAACGCGGTGCTGGCCCTCGCGTCGAGGCCACTGGGAAATGAGCTGTCTGCTCGTAGCTGCTGCGCCCTGATGCCGTGGTGATACTGCTTCGTATGCTCTGTGGGGGACCTGCGGTTCAGTGTCCCGCCAGCCCCTGGTTTCATCCTTTGGCCTGCCTCGTTTGTGGAGTCGGGGCTTTGCTGTAGCTGTAGAAAGAGCTTTTTCGTGACCGGAGCGAGCTTCGTATTGTCTCTAGGTGACTGCTCAGCTGGGCTGTGTGGGGAATTGTTAGCTAGTAGCAGAAGGCTGCGGGAGCCGTCTCGGGTGAAACACGTCTTCTGTTTCACACATCCAGCTACAGCTTCTTACGGGACTCGCCGTGCCCAGGACCTGAAAACATGGCGCCTGGCCAGTGCAGTAAGATACGTCCAGAGCCGTCTCGGCTCAGAACGAGGAAGACATGACAGGCACTAGAACAGACACTGAGGCGTGTGAGCAGCTGTTTAGTGCTGGGAGCCTGGGGCAAGGCCTTTTTTTCTTGATGAGGAAGACGAAACTGTGTATGAGTCACAGCAGAGGGGATGTCAGAAGACGTGGGAGGGCGCAGGGAGAGCCCCTTCCAGGCAGCGTGGCCAGGCACGCGTTCATTCATGCATTCCCTGGCTCACGCTGCTCATGCTTCGCTGCCTGCCAGCACCACGTGACGACGGTGTGTAGCAGGATGCTCTGCTGAAACGCTCCGGTGGCCTCTTCTCTTGAGCAGCTCAGTCGGGCCCCAGGGAATGTAGGGAGCATCAGAGCACTGTGGGAGGCAGAGTGGGCCCCTCTCCTTGGTGGGCTCAGGGCTTTCTCTGAACTGTCCGCTCCAGTGCCATTAGTGCCCAGCCCGGGCCTGGGTCACACGGGCTGCGTAAGCTCCGCATAGCACTGACGTGCCGCCCCGCCACCTCTCCGCATCAGAGCCCTGTCCCTCGGTGTTCGTTGCCCCTTCTTGCAGGGAGCAGAGCCCTTCTGTCTCGCTCGGCTGCCTTGTGCGTGATCTGGGCTGACAGAAGCTCCATGAGAGAGCCGGGCCACATGTCCAAGGGCCATGGCGAGCCTGGCGGCATGAATATCCCCTGGGACCTAGCTGGGCCAAGGCATGTGACCTGACTAAAGCTGTAGGGAGGAGGCACAGAGAGTTTTGCTGAGTGGAAAGCTGCTTCCTGTGTGGTGAAAGGAGAGTTCCCTTTGCTTTCATGTTGCCTCCCTGCAGCAGACTGGCTGCAGTCCTTGTGGCCCAGACCGGGACGGAGAGAAGAACCACAGCATGTTGTAGGACTTCATGAAGGAGAATTAAGATGTGTTCTTGCCTTGGAGTCCTTAGTGGCAGTGCTGTGGGCTTTCAACTGGGTGCCCACTTCTGCTGTGACCATAAAGGGAGGCAAGAGGCCACAGGCTCCCATGTGCTCCTGAGCTGCTGTGCGATTTGCAGCAGGAAAGATCTCCTGCTAGAGCATCTGCTTGGCTCCAAGGGAAGCCCCAAGGCCAGCAAATGCGAACAGTAGTTCAAGGGTAGGTTTTCACTAGGCTTGGTAGCTGCTGTGAAGCAGTGCTAGGAAGTGCTGCACTTAGTGAAAGCGCCTCTGTAAAGCAGAGGGTTAAATGCAGGACTCAACTCTCTCCTAGCCCAACAGAGTCACGTGCCATACCGAGCAGCAGAAATCCCAGGAAGTCTTTCATGTAAACAGGCAAGGTCTGTGGCCTGGGTGCGAATGGGCACACTGGTCAGAAAGCTGTGATCAACCTCCTTAGTGTTCTCCAGAGCACTTCCTTCTCAAAAGCGACCCTGACAACTGCTTATGAGCACAATACAAGGGAAGAAGAGAAATTTCTTTATTTGTTTATTATAGACCACCTAAAAGTGAAATAGGATGCCAATACTAAGAAGCTCAGGAAGAAAAAAGCTGCACAACCCATTCACTAATATTTTGTGCGCAGATTCCCCTGTTACTTCATGGACAATTTACATGGACAATTTACATACAGTCTGACTGTTTCTTCAGTAATGTTTGTGTGTGGACATAATTCCTGTCTGCCCTGGCAGATGAGTGAGGTGCTTACGATACAACTGCAATTTCTTCCTTGGCCAGTATTCACGTGGAGGTAGAAAGGACCAAGCTCAAAGAGCTTTTCTTCCTCTGCTGTGCGCATGTGCTTGGGCAGTCATGGCCACCGCTAACTGAAGGCTTCAGCAGTGAAGATGCAGTACCACAGGAAACGGTGGCCTGCTCCCAGTTGGTGTAAAACTCTTAAGAGTTTTCTCCACGCATCAGAATTTGTAAGCAACTTACTCAGATCTTCATTTTAGCTGAACAGGTCAAATGTGAGCCCCTAGACAGCAACTAGTCTTTTTAGAGGGCCCATGGATTTGGCAACGCTCGATGGTAAGTGGGGATTTTGTTAGGAGGTTGTGCTGCAGAAGCGATTTTAGCACAAAATTCTTGCTGTGGCAGTAGAATTAATACTGTCCTGGCTGACTGGTAGAGCTGCTTTTAACATATGCGTATTATGCTTGGGATTAAGTTCACTCCAGTGTGATGTTTTCTAACTGTTAACTATAACACCGTTTGGGCTGAAGTAATGTTCAGCTATGAAGAAAATGGAAGGCAGTAACACTGTGCACATGCTCCTGTGGTAACACCCCCTAGGAAGCAGCAGGCAAAGCAAGTCTGCTCCGGCTGCCCAGTTATGGCAGCTTGCAGTGGGAAAATTTATGATGACGTAAAATTACCACTGTTACTTTGGAGCAAACTGTTAACAAGAAGACCTGATGTAGGCAGTTGCAATACCCATGGTTCACAGCAAGAGCAGCGCCTGGGTTTGTTCTGTGTAAACCTTAAGGCATTAAACTTGTAGAAGCCTTGCAGATGCAGGTAGAGCAAGAGCATCAGAAAGCGCAGTGCAAAGCAAAAGGTTATGTTCTCTCTGCCCACGAAAAGCAAACAGAAGAGCTGCAGATTAGCGCTGTTCCTTCTGTGTTCTGCCTTACTCCAGGATAATGGCATTCTGCCCTCAGGACCCGCAAGATTTGTTCAACCTGCTGCCAAAGAGAAGTTAGACCTTCACCTCACAAGGATAGGTCGTGCACTTTCTCTATGCTCCGTCACGAGACTGAAGATATCGGTCAGATTCAGACAGGACTCTCGCTTGAAAGAAAACATGTACATGCTCAGGCATTTGCTTTGGACAGTCCATTCTCAGGAGCTACTGACAGCAGTAAAAGGGCAAAGCGAGCAGGACGAGATGTGGCTGATGCCAGGAGAGGAATCTGTGGCAGTCAAACCTTTTAGCTTGGCAGCAGGGTCTCATGGCACGAGGAACATTGGGAAGATCCATGTCACAGGTGGGGGTTGTTGCAGCAGGACTGGGCAGGGCACACTGTGCATCAGGAGAAGCAGTTTTCCAGCCACAGTCTGTTCCACACCGTGTGCCCATACTACTGGAATTAGTTCTGTGTCACCCTCTGGTTCCACTCACATCCCTCATTGCGGCTGCCTATGGTAAGCAAGCCATGCTGCTTCCTTCATGCACCTCTATAGTGACCAGAGCGAATGATGAGCGAAACCTGTCTGGCTTTGTCCTCAGTCCTCACTGATGCCCACAACTCCACCTTTACCCGTTTGCTCCCTCATGGTGCATGCCTGAGCCTGGATCCGTGCACAGGACTCCTGCAGTCAGCTCTTGGAGGGAGAGGTGACAGGAACAGGCTCAACCTAGGAGGGTTCATCCAGCCCCCGCAGAGTGACAGAGCCAGGGTTTGCCAAGAGCTGCCAGGTAGATGTGCCTCTGCACTTGCACCAGATGAACCAGAGAGAGAAACAAACCAGAAGTTTGTTGTTAAGTGTCTATCAGACCTCAGTTTCCTGGGGAGCAAAGAAAGTGGTGGGGACACTTGTGAAAGCTACAGCTGAGAGCACAGCATGTGTGCCACTGGGAAGGCCATTTCCACCCCCCGCCCAGCCTTTCTCGGCTAGAAAGTGGAGATGGAAGTGGTATTGTCAGACTCGATCCCACTGCCCTTCCTTGTGACCTCCAGAATCTCCTGCAGACTCTCCTGGCTTATGCAGCCGAGCTCCTGCAGGATCCGGAAGAAGTCGTTGCGGAACTTGACTCCGATGAAGGCGTAGAGGATGGGGTTGAGGCAGCAGTGTGTGAAGCCAATGGCCTCTGTCACCATGATGGCCGTGTCCAGCTGATCTTCCAGGAGGCAGTCTTTGCTGAAGGCTTCCAGCTTGGTGAGTGTGTTCAGAAAGATGACAATGTGGTATGGGCTCCAGCAGAGCAGGAACACGCCTGTCACCAGAATGGCAACTCGGACAGCTTTTTGCCTCTGCAGGCGCTGGGACTGACACAGGGCCCTCACAATGGCCATGTAGCAGTAGCTCATGACCAGCAGGGGCACAAAGAAACCCACGGTGTGGTACAGAAAGCGGGTCGCTAGCCACACATTGTTGCCATGAATCCCAACCTCGGGAAAATAGCAAATGCTGCGGTTGCTCTCGTCCGTCCAGACTTCCATGAAGATGAGATCGGGTAAGGTCAGGAGCAGTGAGCAGAGCCAGACGCCCACGCAGGTGAGGTGGATGGAGCGAGCTCTGCGCTTCCGGTAGGTGTGGATTGCATACACGATGGCCAGGTAGCGGTCCACCCCGATGCAGCCCAGCAGCAGGCTACTGCAGTAGAAGTTGATCTTGTGGATGGCGCTGAGGATTTTGCAGAGGAAAGTCCCAAACACCCACCCAGCCAAGCTCTCCACGACGCTGAAGGGGAAGGTAAGCAACAGTACCAGGTTGGCCAGCGTGAGGTGGAAGAGGAAGTTTTCAGTGGTAGTGCGAGACCGCTTGAACCTCTCTAGTATGATGAGGACCAGGGCATTGCCCATGGTGCCCAGCACAAACATCAGCAGATAGATGAGGGGCATGAAGATCTTTCTGAAAGGATCTCTCTGGTTGCCAACTACAGAGGAGGCTGGGTTGAAGCAGAAGTAGCCATCCAAAGAAGGGGTGCTGTTCTCAGCTTCGTAGTAACCGCTCAGCTCCACCTGGCTCTGGGGAACAGAGAGAGTCTGGTTACGGAGGGAGAGGAGGAAGAGTCTGGTGTGCTGAGTGCACCCAACAGGTCTGGCGGACCTGGAGCCAGCGTCCCCTGCAGGTCCTGCAGCACCACAGGCAGCCCTTGCCTGCTGGCAGGGGCAGCTGGCGAATGCCCTTGGTGAGATGACCTGGGATGCCCTTCCAGTGCCCAGGCCCACCAACGGCCACAGTGTGTGGAGAGGGCTGTGCTGATTGCTATGAGCGGGGCTGATTCTGTCTGACGTTGCTCAGTTTGTAATTCTTGGCTAATGTCTTCTGGGATGTTCTGGCAACCAGAGAGAGGCGCTTCACCTTTTGCCTCTCGCTGAGCTGGTTTCTGCTGGCAGTCTTCCTGCCACACAGTGCAGGGCTCTGCCGTGTTCGGGTTCCCTGCCTCCTCCAGCTGCTTGTGCCATAGGCTGTGTGTGCCAGATTGAGGTACCCTGGTCCCTTTCTGTCTCTGCCCGCAGATCCCCCTCCATGCCCTTCTCTGCGCCCTGCAATTGCTTTCTGAGCTAGGCTGAGCAGCGTGCTCAGAGGTGAGGTGCTATGTGAGTCGTGCGCGTCAGATAGCTGGCAGTTCAGGCGGGAGCCTGGTGATGGGCACGGTGGCCCTGGCCTTGGGCACAGTAGCCGAGGACCAACACAAGCAGAAACTGAGCAGGGCAGGAGCCTCGCGGAGGCTCAGAGCCTGCTGACAAAATGGGAAGGGCTCCCCAGGCAGTGGTGCTGCACGCTCCCCCACCCACACCCTCTCTGGAGACCAGAGCTGAGACTCCAGTGACAACCACAGCGGAAGTCTCTGCTCGCTGCTTTCATACCTTTCACTGCCAGCTGCAGCCGCCTGCACCTGCTGCACCTTCCCCCCCATCAGCCAAAGTTCCCAGATAAAAATATTAGCCCCATTTGAAGCAGTTCTGGAGCTTTTTTCTTTCTTTTTTTCCTTCTTTTTTTTCTTTTTTTCTTTTGGCACTTTCCCCGCCTCTCCTCCGCCCAGCCACATGCTGCTAGGCCAGAAGACTGAATAGCCTCAAGCCCCATGCCGTCCCTAGCTAGAAAAGGGTGGCTGCTTTTCCATAGGCCTTGTGCTGGCCACCTCTTCACGTGCGTGCAATAAAGAAGTGGCACTGCAGTTGTCTCTAGGTGCTTTGTTTTGCCAAGGGCATTTACGTGGCTTCAAGGGGTGCCCAGGAACATTCATGGGAAAGAAGTCTGCACAGTGGTGTTGAGTACCCTGCAAATGCAGCTGTTAGTCCCTGAGCAGCCCTCAAGCACAACATGGTGGGAGGGCAGCACTCACATGTTTCCCCTGGCCTCTGCCTTTAACTACTGCCTCAGACAGCGCACTGAGCCAGACAGGCTTTAAATTGCTCCCAGACACTGTGCGACTTGCCAGGGTCCCTTTTGCTGCTGCCTTTGTGCCTCTCGGTGCTCGTGCTGTGCTACCACAGTGTTTCCTCCTGAAAGGGTCAGAGTTGATGCTCACGGTGGTCGGGAAATCTCCCCCTGCTCTCCCCACTATCTCAAGCACAATTGCATTGTGCTTGTGTCATCTAAAGAAAGGACTAAAGTGAGGACTGTTGCCTTGGGCGAGCAACAGCCCTATGCACAAAGAAAACCTCTGCTTCCAGTTTATTTTGTGATTCTGAAGCCTAGGAATTACTGCAAAATCAAAAAACAAAACAAAAAACAACAACAACAAAAAAAAAAACACAAAGGGGAAAAAAAAAAACAAAGGGGAAAAAAAAAGTTAGAAATCCCTCTCAATCTGCTTTATCCCTATCTTGAAGCTTTTTCCTACCTAGCACTTCCCTAGACACTCGTGTCAGGAGTTCTCAGCACACACAGAAACAAAGGGCCCTGCAGATATGTGATCTCAGGCGCCAGAGAGGCATCCTCCGTGTGGCAGGGGCTCCTCTTTGCAAGTGTCCATAGCCATGGGCAAGGACAGCTGCTGCTCTATACTTAAAGTGCCGTGGATACAGTCAGCCCAGGCCTAAGTGCTTCCGAGGTTCCCTTCCCCACCACGCAACACCTCAAACCAAAAATCCTTGCGCTTTGGCATAGAGGTCTGCTTGGGACTCGGGGAGCATGCTGGAAAATCCTGAAGGAAACGTGCTTGAATAGGTAGTAGAGTTGGCGAGAGGTTGGAAGGGTTGTGTTTTAAAGGGAAAAAGGCAGAGATGCGGAACAGCTGGGTCTGCTGTGTTAGTTGCTGGAACGATGCCTGGTGTCGCATCAGATGCTTTTGGAAGCGATGGGCAGTGCAAGGAGCGCTAAGCCACCTCAGTTGCGGAGTGTTTTTCAACTGTCAGAGCGGGAGAGGCAGAGGCTCGGTGCCACTATCAGCCACCATCTGATCACTGATAAGATGGCAGGTAGGGCTTTTACTGTAAGCTACTCGCCTCAGGCAGGGGAAACGTGCAGTGAGCCTTGCCTAAGGCGTCCTCTCATGTGCATCTCCGAGCCATGAGTGTGGGTGGCAGCGGACAGAGACCGGTTAGAGACAAATACGAGACGATGAAAAGCAAGAGTCCCGGCTGAGGTGAGAAGGGCAGGGATCAGAGCGGCAGGAGATGCACTGAAAGTGACAAGGAAAGACTTTGGGGGCACTCTGCTGTGGTTCCCATTTCTAGGCCTGGAAGCAGATGGCTGCGGCTTGTGCTCGCCACTTGCTGTATCTTCAGAGATCTGATTTAGGATGGGAGAAGGGAAACGTGTGCATGGAAGCAGCCTTTGCACAGGTCTCCTGCAATGCACTAGGAGCCGGAGACCATGAGGAGGAAGACAGAGCGGAGCCTTTCCCCGTAGCTGAGCAGCACAAGAGATGCTGGCAGCCAAAGCAGTGGGAAGTGCCGCCTTCCCTGCAATTTGTTCAAGGATCCCATTCTTCCCTGTAAGCCCCGGTTCAGAGATAGTCGGGTGTCTGAATGTCAGCTGCTTTTCTCAGTTCCCTGCAACTGCCAACGACCAAAGCAGCTGTCTGTAAAACAGAAGTACCTCCTACACCATGAGGGATTTTCCTTGCACGTAATTCCTTCTAGGGCCTGGCAGGGTCTGGAGAAGCATATTTCATTCCCAAGAATTAAATCTGAAATTACCCACAGCAGGACAGGATGCTGCAACCATTTCTGCTGCTCGCGTCCCTGCTTGGTCTGTATAAAAGCATGTGTAACTGAGGTATAAAAGCAAAGCTGGTTGAAATGCCACAGTACTGAAATGCGAGGGCCCTCCTGGCTCTTGAGTCACATTGGTCCTACTGTAACAAAAACTGACCTTCAGCACCTCGTATGTGAAGAACTCAGTGGCCCTTCTGCAATTTGCTTGCCTCATGTGCAGCTGTGGCAGGTTTAACTGACAAAGAATTTTTCTGCAGGGATATGGAGTTATAATTCATGATATGTTAGGTTTCCACAATGCTACATTGGTAATCGGTCCTGTAAATACTCCGAGTTCAGAGCAGGCCCTTGCTGCACGGTGCTGAGATAAGCATGTTTCCAGTGCAACCGTTGTGACTGTTTTCATTTCTCATTTGGTCAGTTGGTCGACGGTCCCTGTCCTGATGACATGCTGGGAGCCACGCACAGATACTGCCGCTTTGAAACGGCAGGAAGGAGGCTTTTTCTGCAAAGCTCCCCAGGGAGGCTGCCAATGCACCGACAAGGTGCAAGTAGGGCAGCACACAGCAGTGCCAAAGCAGATGTGGCATGGCTTGTGTGTGACCCGTAGAGCCTTTCCCAGAGAGGGAGACAAAGCTGAGGCTGCGGGGAAAGGGAGGTGGGAAATGCATGTCGCAAACTCCCATATGAGTTTTCAGAAAAGATGCTCTGAAAATGTGCTTAGTGCTGCACACAACGATTCCCCCTTGCCACCAGATGAGCTGTATTTCTCCTTTCAGGAGCACTTGCTTTCGTGATTGGAAATGATATTCAGTGGAGGTGAAGTTGCTAACCTAAGGTTCTGGAAAGCATTGCAAACGAATAACAAATCCCAGCGTTGTTTGATTTGCATGTGTTAAAGCTGCTGGTTTTTAGCTTGTGACACACTGCAGACAGATGGACAGCACAGTTAATCTCAGCTGATTTTCTGTTAATACAACATATTCCAGTGGAAAGACTGGAGGAAATAATGAATCGACAAGGAGATGAAAAAGGACGTTTGGTTTTAACCTGTGCCCAAACATTAGTGCTGGCACTGAGATTCAGTGGAGTTGTTTGCATAGGATTTTTGAACCAGGTGAGCCAGAAAAAAAAAAAAAGTTTTTAGGGATTTTTTTTTTCCCAGCATTTTCTCTCTTTTTCTCAATGTGTTGAGAAGAAGAATGAACAGAAAAAGTGGTGGTGGGGGGAGATAAGTCTAGCTTTTTTTATGTTAACAGAATCTAAGCAAAACCAGAGGTTTTCTGCAGAGACAATGTATTAAAATATAAGCTCTGAGTTCAACGTTTTAAAGCCTAGCTAATGATAGTACTGCCGTGGACTTCCCCTTGGACAGCGTGACATGTTCTCAAGGATACAGCTGTTGTCTTCCACTTGTAAACTTTGGAGAGAGAACTACGGGACAGATTGTGTCATCAGTCCTAACTAGAAGTATTTTCAATGCATCTTCCCCTCTTCAAAGTTCCTCTCTTATAAGTGCACTGTGTTTTCCTAAAAACTTTTCCTAAAAGTTTCCTAAAACTTCCCTAAAGGTACATTTCCCACCGGGTCTAAGGCAGCCTAGAGACAGCAAGCAGGTGGAAGGAGCGTATCTAAAAGTGCAGAGTCTTCACATGCAGAGTGAAATCCCTGTGGCTTCCCTTCTTATTCCTGCTATTTAAAGGTACTACGTGAGATTCCCAGGGCTTCGCACTGTGCCTAGTCATGTATGCCGCTGAAAATTGGTAGAAAACGCTACTGACTCAGCGTTTGTGTGTTTTACGCCCACATCATGGCAAAGCGCATGACTGTGCAAACAGCAAGGCGGCAGAGAACAGAGACTTTCCTCCATAGCATCTGGAATAAGAGAATCATAGAATCATAGAATGGCTAGGGTTGGAAGGGACCTGTAGAGGTCATCTAGTCCAACCCCCCTGCACACGCAGGGTCCCCTAGAGCATGTGGCACAGGGTGATGTCCAGGCGGGTTTTGAAGATCTCCAGAGAAGGAGACTCCACCACCTCTCTGGGCAGCCTGTTCCAGTGCTCTGTCACCCTCACCGTTAAGAAATTCTTCCTCAAGTTCCTGTGGAACTTTTGGTGCCTCAATTTTTGGCCATTTCCCCTAGTTCTATCACTAGCCACCACTGAGAAGAGGCCAGCCCCCTCCTCCTCACTCCCTTTCTTGAGATATTTATATACATTGATCAGATCCCCTCTCAGCCTTCTCTTCTCCAGGCTGAAGAGGCCCAGCTCTCTCAGCCTTTCCTCATAGGGCAGATGTTCCAGGCCCCTAATCATCTTTGTGGCCCTGCGCTGGACTCTCTCTAGCAGCTCCACATCCCTCCTGCACTGGGGAGCCCAGAACTGCACACAGTACTCGAGGTGCGGCCTCACCAGGGCTGAGTAGAGAGGCAGAATCACCTCCCTCGACCTGCTGGAGACGCTCTGCTTAATGCACCCCAAGAAGAGCTCCCAGAGGAGCTCACAGCATCGAATGGAGTCAGGCTCTGCCTGCGAGACTTCTGCCTGCCCAACGCCGGCTGCCACCTCCGTCCCCAGGTGATGGCAGTGCTCAGGCTCGGCACTCGCAAAAGCGCTTGAAGCCTACGGTCCCAGCAATTATGCAGCTTCCCGCAGGGGAACATCTTGTGTCCACACTAGCTACAACAACGTAACGCTGGTTCACCCCAGGCACTGCATTGCTGCTTGGTGTCCCCTCACTGGTTAAACTCAGATTTAAGGGACGTGAGGTCCAATTGCGTCGAAGTGACGGCTCAAGCTCCATCTCATCTACAAGGACGGGGCAGAGGATGGGCACATAGAAAGTCAGGTCTCTGAGCCCACCCAGCTCTGCCTGCTCCCCCAGCTATCTGCTCCGACGAGCAAAACCAGGTCGCACTCACCAAGTCATAGGTCTCTGAGGAGTAGCTGACAGGCCCCATGGTTTCAGGGGCTGGATCTCTCTCCTCCAGCAGTTTCAGCAAAAGTTCTTTTTTTGGGGTGGAGTTAGCCTTTTAAGTGAGTGGGGAGGGACCCAGCATGTAACTATAGAGTATTTGCAAGGCAAATGAGCACCAAGCATAGAGTGACCTATTTGATGTGAAGATTAGTATCTAGCTTGTTCACCTTGGCTTTACAGCATTGTAAGTTGATTTTTCAGATCAAGTTTGAGGAATCCATAGCTCCTTTGATCTCCTACAATGAAGCGCCAAAGCACACATGGGTTGCTCTGTGCAAATCTTGAGGGCTTTTGGCAGCTGCCTTTCTAGGGGCCTGTGGCCAGGCTTGGCGAGCACTGTGCTGAGGGACTTCCTTACCAGAAATCGCCCAGGGCTGGGCAACTTTTTGGATCTATGCAAGATGCTTAAGACACCTAAGGAAATGCACGTCTGGCCCGTGTGACCGTTGCTCCGTGGCTCGGGATCCTGGTCTCTGCTTTAACCTCAGTGACCTGCAGCTGTTTTGCCTCCCCTTCTCCTGCTGCCACAGCCCTCTCTTCCACTCAGAGGGCTTGCAGTGGCCTGCTCTGGAAGCACGGTCTCAGCGGCCGCTCCGCTGTACTAGAGAATGGCATCAGAGAACAGAGATTTGCTTAGCCTTATAACAGAAGCAAATGATCTGCTCTGTGACATAAAGTCCATCATTTTGCCCATAATAACGATAACTTTTCTGCTCTGGGAAACTGGTGTTTTTTACCACGGCTGTTGCTACAGCAAGCTGGTGGTGTGCGAAGCTTAGCTGAGGCGAGCGGCACAGAGTGACAGCGCAGCCTGGGCTTCTCTTGGCAGGGGTCTTCGTCTCTGTGGGTGACAGAATGGTTTAAGATGCTCAGTGTCTGCCCTCCCCTTGTCAGAGCACAGCTGCACCAGAGCTGCTGGACTGCAAAGGAATCTGAGGGGACTCGGATGGGTGCAGGAAGAGGAGCAGCTATGTGGGCATCGTGTCACTTCGTTTGCTCTTGATGGCTCTTAGTGGGGAACTGGTGTCCCTGACCTGCAGGAGAACTGCCTTGAGGCAGCCACACACAGAGACACAGCTGCCCTGAGGATGGTTTCCCAGGGCTGAGGAGATTCCTTGTGCACCTGCCCATGCTTCAGGAGTGGCTCTCGGGCACCCTTCTTGCACTGGTGGCAGGGAGCTTGCACTGCGCCTCACGTGCGCTGCTTCGTGGGTGCAGTGAGGAGTGAGGGGCGCCCCCCCGGCTGAGCCAGCCTTGCTCAGCGTGCCCCACGTGTCCCCGGCACCGAGCTGCCCATGCCCTGGGGCGCGGGCCAAAGCCTGGTGCCTCTGTGCACGGGAGACGGAGGCCAAGAAGGATGTTTTTACGCAGCTAGGCTTGGAGGGTGACGCACTCTGTGTCGACGACTTCCTCGAAGGGCTCGCCCAGGCCGTGCTGCCTGCTCCCGGAGGACCGTACTCGCGGCAGGGCCCAATTACAAGCAGATCTGCCCAGGGGGCAGAAGATAGCCCTGCCTTGGCCCTTAGGCAAGTGGAGGGAATGAAAAGAATTCAAGGAACCCAAAGCAAAGTGACCCACAATATGCTGAGTAGCTGACTTCTGCCATATAGATGCACGGCAGACCTAGATGGTCTATGCGCTGCTGTAATGTGACACAGAAAAAATGTGATAACAAAGAAAAGAGCCTAGAAAGAAAATAAAGAACGAGAAAAGAAATTCAGATTGAATATCATGTTACTTCGGAGGATGACAGCAGGTGGTTCAGCTATTATGGACAAAAATGTTACCAGAGTTCAAAGATAAATCTTTGATGAACGCTTTAGTGTCTGAGCACAGGAAATCCCATCTGAGCTCTGCCTCCGTAACACAGGTACGTTCTCTCACTGCAGACCCGCTCCTGTATTGCCACTAAGATAAAACTGTTAAGTTGTGTTACGTATTCTGATAGTACTGAGATATTCAGATTTATATAAGGGTGACAAAATGCACTACTTGCATGTAATTGCCCTACTGCATATAACTCATAAATGTATTTACTGCCAGCTTTGACATTACAGTGACTTCCTGAGCCATGCTCGAGAAAGCCAGCTCGTTTCTTGCTCCTGCATCTTCTCGCTTCTGATGCTTTCCAGTCATTTGCTGCTATCACAGCTAAGCAAACCACAGACCTTACTCATCTTTATTCAGGTTGTCACTTATTCTTTCTCTTCAGGTTGCTGCATATTCTTTCCTGTAAATCTCACAGCTTAGGAGTTAAAATGAAATTCTGGTCTCAGCACAGCTGGCTCTGAGAACTCATCAGGAACTGGAGACATCAGCACCAATCCTGCACAGCATGGACTGCACAGTCCCTGATGCTGGGAATGCGCCTGCGAAGACATGTCTAGCTCTTAGCAGCACCGTGATGAGGGTGACAGGCAGCCTGCTGGTACGGCAGGACACAGGTGAGCTACCACTTCCCATGTTCCTGGCATTTGGAAGGCTCCAAAACTGCCTATTTAGATTCCTTTCTCTCTTGTGTGGCTGGGAACAACAATGGTGGAAATGACAAAGGGACTGCTCAGGTGAGGGGCTGCGAATGCCCCCTTCCGCTGCGTGAGGCAGGTCCTGTCCGGCCAGTGTTGTGCAGTGGAAAGTGTCCTCCGTTTCCTTGTGGCACTTGGGAAAAGTTGGAAGAAAGCTTTGCTGGAGAAAGGCTGAGGTGATTTCAGAATTAACAGAATTTTAGCCTAGTATTTAGGACTACATTTTTACATTGCTTCTGTTCTTGAAAGGCCTTGTGTTAGTAATAGAAATATTAGAAGCAAATAACTATTTCAAGCATGTGATCTTAGGTGATTCTGTGGGTTAGCATCTACCTTTAATAAGGTGTTCATGTTAAGTTTCTTATAAAAACTACCTAAGGAAATCAGATTAAGTTTCCAGGCATTTTCTCAGGAAACAAAATTTTTGGTTGGAGATACGGTCTGCTACTTAAAAAAAGAAGTCACCAGGGCTGGTGACCTAATGAGTATTTTGCATCTGCTGGTGAAATCAGGTGCAGAGGTGGCACACCTAGTGGAAGGGGGGCACGTGGAGGAGGACGTTGCCACCCGTAACACGCAGATCACTGGCCGTGTGAAGGGGCCGCAGCTGCATCACGGCCCTCTGCGGGCCCTGAAATGGCGGCTCCGCTCTCGAGGCCTCAGCCGCCGGGGGGCGCGGCGGGGCCGCGGCGGGGGCAGGGAGTGCGCGGGACGCGCCTGCGCGAGGCTCGGCGCACGACCCCGCCCCTGCCCGTTCGCCGTGACGCAGCGCGGCGCGTGCGTGAGGGGTGGGGCTTGGCGTGCCCTGCCGGGAGGGGGAGGGCGCACGGGAGGAAGGAGGAAGCCGCCATCTTGGAGCGTCGAGTCGCCATAACAAGGCACCAAGGGGGAGCGAGAGGATTTTATACGTGGGCGAGGGGGAGCGCGGCTGGTGGCGGTGAGGACGGGCCAGGGCGCCGGGGAGGCTGCAGGGAGCGGTGGGGGGCCGCGGCCGTCGCCTGGCCCAGCCCGGCGTTTGCGGCGCGTTGCGGGAGCGGCGAGGCCTGCGCCGGGCCTGGCGGAGCTGAGGGGCCGCGAGCCGGGCGGGGGAGGGGCGGCGGGAGTCGCGGCGAGGACGCGCCTTTGTTGGCAGCGGCGATGGTGGAAGCTGCCGGGATGGCCCAGCTGGACCCCACGGCAGCCGCGGGCCGGGGAGTAGGCCGCGCTGTGGGCCGGGCCCGGCCGGCGGCAACAATGGGCGCCGCGGGGGCCTGGCGGCGGCCGCGTACGGCGGGCGGGTGGCCGCTTTGTGCGGCCGGTCGGGCCTCGGAGTAGGGAGAGGCTGGGGGGCGGCGGCTGCCTATGTGCGTGCCGCGGGAGGGGGAGCCCGTGCTACGGGGCGGCTCACGGCCGGGCCACTGCGTGGGCAAGGGCGGCGACGCCCGTCCCGGGCCGCAGCACTGGGACGGGTCCCGCGCGGTGTGAGCGGCCGTCCAAAGGAGCGGGGGGATGCGGTGGCCGGGGCTTTCTCCGGGGACTGCCCCGGAGAGACTGGCTTTGGGGGAGAGGGAGGAGAAGTTCCTCTCGCTGGACCCTACTCGTGCAAAAGTAAGGCAAGGCAGGTGGCGAAACTCACTTCAGGCCTGAATGTAAGCTGGAGATGGCCTCAATTCTCGTTAGCTCAAGAATGTGCCGTGAAGCCCAAATTGATGTGCTGGGATGCAACTGGGAAATCAGAGAAGAGTGTGAATTTCTTGTCCCTCCTCCTGACCGAGCATAGCATTTCAGTGACTTTAAATTTCACGTGCCAGTCCTGTTTAAAGCCTGCATTTTAGCCATTGGGAAACATCTCTTTTCCTGGTAGGCTCTGGACTTGATGTGCACCAGACGGCGTGCTCTTTCTCTCTTTGTGTTGTCCGGAGAGGCAGATGCTTTGCGATGAAGAGTTTGTACGTGCAGTGCACTTCCTCCCCTTTTGACAAAGTTTTAGGCTAGCCGTATCCTAGTTTTTTGCTATCATCATAGGGAGAGTTTTTCAGCTGTGACTGTCATTGTGGGCATTCTGTGCATAAGGTACGAACATTGTACGGTCTGCTTACATATTTTGCCAAATTTTTTTTTATTAAGTGTGGTTTTAGCGTTGTGTGTCCTGAGTATTATCTTTTGAGTGTGAAGCGGGTTGTTAGTTACAGCGGGAATGTAGCATCGCACTGAGCCCAAGCAGGAAGCTGCATATCTGGTGTACGTGTGTTTATTCCTTGCTTTAGATGGAGATGAAGGAGCAGTTGAAGTGCAGTCATTTGGACTTAGTAAAACAGGAAACTGCTGTCAGTTCAGCTTGATGATGTCACAGGCTTTGCTATCCTGAATAATTTCTAAACTATGAAACTGAGTAGGGGTTTCAAGTAAGCTGACTAAACCAATTTTGGATGATGGAGGAGAGAAAACTTCCAAGTTGCTCCTGAGTGTTTTTTTTATTTATTTATCGTTTATTGAGATGATATGATCATCATTTCTGTTTCTCCTTGTAGCTTAAAGGGTAGTTGGAGTATCTTGAGGGTTTCTTGAATTCAGCTTTAATAATCCACTTGATATTGTTGGTTCTTGCTTCCTGTCACAGGCATCTGTGTAACCTTGTTGCTCAGCATTTTATGGGTACTTTGTTGTGTCTCAGAGGTGGCTGCGTTTCAGGGACAGGCGAAGCAGCTGCTGTCATTTATGGCTGCTCTATGAAGGGGGCTAGGCAGTATTTCTCAAGCAGTTAGTCGCAGGAAGGCATCTGAAAGTATAGTGCTGTGTGAAGTGATCCCTGGTGACCTGTGCTATTTTGCTCAACTTCGTAGTAAGGGAAAAGGATTTTGCATGCTATTGGTACTTACACTGAGGAAGCAGAAGAGCAGGTACTTTGTGTTGCGTGTTGCCTGAGAGGAAGCACTTTTTCTGAAAGCATAAGTTATTGCAAACTGCTTTACAAGATAAACTGATGCAGGCTATATGCAGACGCATATTAATTGTTGTCATCTGCCTCTCTTTCAGATTGAAGCGAGTGATTCTGATACAACTCAACTTCGTTAGAGGGCTTTTTTTTAAAAAAAAGTTGATCCACAGTGCATCAGAGCAAGTTACTACTTTACTTTTGAGTGACTTACAGGTGCTTGCCTGCATTGCAATAAAGGACTCATATATTGAGCAAGACTTATTTATCTCTTCATTTTGGAGAGTCTAATAAACTGTTATTACAGTTTCTGTACTGACTTTCAAAGTTTTGAAGTCTAAAAAGACATCTTTAAAACTAAAAACATGAGCACGGCCAGAACAGAGAACCCTGTTATAATGGGTCTATCCAGTCAGAATGGGCAGTTGAGAGGCCCTGTAAAACCCAGCGGGGGCCCTGGAGGTGGAGGCACACAAACTCAGCAACAGATAAACCAGCTGAAAAATGCCAACACAATCAATAATGGCACTCAACAGCAAGCACAGAGCATGACCACCGCTATAAAGTAAGTCTGTGTGCAAATGATAGGAAAAAATAACTGACGGAAAATAACATCAAAGTTTCTTGCATGGGAAAGTATACTTGGGTTTTTGTGTTCAAAAACTTTTTTTCCGTTCTGTTTTACGATACTGGTGTTTGAAGGATCTACGTGGAAAAATGTGTGTGCGTGTGTGTATATAATTATTGTTGTTAAAAAGAAATCTTGCAAGTGTTAACTTCTCTGACGATGGCCATAGTAGTTAGTTGTGAAAATTGAATTTGGCCCTTTGCTTTTCAAGGCATGTAGCTGTTTGACAAAGGTAGCCCTACTGAGCAGCATCATCCTGTTCTCTTTGTTCATTGCAAGCCATAAGAGAGGGGAGTTGAGGAGTGCAAAGGATCTGAATTGAGACTTGAGATGGAGGAGGAAATGGAGGAGGAAATACCACGTTGCCTTTGTCCAGTTGTGTAGCTTTCCATTTGTTTTCTGCAGATACCTCTTACGGTGAAGAATTTTCTAAGGTCGCTTTTCTGAGTGATCGTATAGTTGCTTTTCTGCTAGCTTCTGTGAATTCATCGCAGAACGTGTGCACACAGAGGAGTGAGCATAGTGCACTCTCTGCGATGTGACTGGTTTTTCATTAATCAAAGACTTGAGTTCAGCTAATATGGTAGCGTCATGATATCTTGTGTCTCTTCTATCTGCCCTCTTGTCAAATGGCTTTGGGAACTGTGCAAATAAAGCACAAATGTGCTGGTGGGAAATTGTGATAGATTTGAACCCTCACAGTTACTCCCCTCCACCCTTAAAAAACAAAAAAAAAAAAAGTCGATTATTTATAAAGAGAATACCTGACAGTAATAGTAGAATGCATAATGGAACGTTCTGACTTGTAAAGTTTGCTCGACCAGCTTCTGGTTGTTTTCATAAAATGGCTATATCTAAGCAAGCTAGTGGGTTAAGCTAATCATAGCTCCTTTGCAGCTGGGAATGAGGAAGAAAAGACCTTTGAAAATTCAAATGCGTTTGATGGATGCCTCTAACTGAATTTTCTCTAAAAATATGTGTTTATCTGTATATATTGCTTTTAAATTAAGAGTAGGTGATATCTGGCCAAGTTTTGTTTTTTCAGGAATTTATTGTTTATTTTCCAAGTGGTAAAATACTGAGGTGAATTTATTATAGCTAGTTTCTTCTGTTTGACTATTTCAGTTCACCAGTTAAATCAGTGTTCTGCTGATCGGATATAGTGTCCTAAAATGGGAGTGAAATCATGCCTGGATAAAGATTTCACAAACTTTTTTTTTTTGTACTTGGCAGACTGCTGAATTTCTCTATTTACAATTTCCTGCCTGTTGCATCCTGCTTAGCTCAGAGAAGACGTGAGCTCATGTGTGTAAATGTTTTTAGTCTTCCAGAGGTGAAAGTACTACTACTTAAAACTGTTGCTAATAAATTAAAAAAATCTATATTTAAGGCCTATATACATATATTTAATGTCTTATTTATTTTGCTATAGACCTGGTGATGACTGGAAGAAGACTTTAAAACTCCCTCCAAAGGATTTGAGAATTAAAACTTCGGTAAGGATGTTTGAATTATAAAAGTATATCTTGAAAGGGAATACGTAGGAGAAACTGTGTATTGTAAAATATCTCTGCTAGGCAGAGATTCAGAAGCAATTCTTGCTATTTTTAAGTGAAGAATTGATGTATTCTCTTTCAGTTATATGGGAGAAATGCTTCCCTTGTAAAGCTTCAAATTTCCTTGTATTTTGGGGGGGGGGGGCATTGAGTGCTGTAGCACAGAATTGATTCTCGGTGTGTCCTGCAAGGCAGATAAAAAGGTGACAGTGGATGTTCACAGTTTTTGGTAAGTTAGTATTTCCTTCTGCATCATACAGTATTGCACAGATTGTGTTACCTCTTGCATATTAATGGAATGTGCTTTGTGGTCTTCCTACATAAATGGTCTGTCATTGAATCAAATCAATCTACTGCTGTGGCTTCCGTGAACTAATCTTGTCCTTTTTTTTTTATATATTTTTTTTTAATTCAGGATGTGACCTCCACAAAAGGAAACGAGTTTGAAGATTACTGTTTGAAACGGGAGTTGCTGATGGGAATTTTTGAAATGGGCTGGGAAAAACCATCTCCTATTCAGGTGGTTATAAAGCACAGTAGTTTAAAGCTGTGACTAAAGTTTGTATTAACTTACTGGGGTGGTGTGGTTTTTTTTTTTTTTTTTTTTTAATTACTACCTGGATGTGATATAATCGTGTTATGATTTGGGCAGTAGAATTTGGTGATACTTTGGGGAGAGGGGGAAATTCTTATACCAAGCTAGGTCTTAGCTCCTGAGTGACAGAGATTGGACTTGATTTATTCTTTATAGAAGTTATTTTGATTTTTCTTTTCACTGTAGAGGCAGTAGTATTTCAGTCTCCTGTTTAAGTGGCATCCCTCAAACAAATCCGTAGCTGCAGTGATAACAGTGCTTTTCCTGTTCATTTGTGGGGCAAAGTCTGCTTGACTTGCCATGAGTTCCAAGTCTTTAGTTGTTACAAAGGTACCTGTACAGCTTTATCACACAGATGTAAGCATTTGGAAGGAGGCATGGTGGAAGAGAGGAATGAGATTAATATGTTGGCAAGTTTACTTTTTTGTTCCTCTCTCTGGCTTTTACTTTTAATGCTCCTTTTTAATGTTGCTGACTTGCAAACTTTGGGGGAATTTTTGGATTCACTTTTAATTGCTCTTTGGAAGATTATTGTTGACACCGCTGTTCCATTTTATCTGCCGAGACACAGAAAAGAAGCCATTCCTTTTAGTTAAATTAAGTGCTTCAACACGGATTTTCACCTTCTGCATCTTCTGTGTGACTAGGTTGAGAGGCATGTGGTCTTTAGATCATACTGCAAAAGCGAGCAATAAGCAGGTAACTTGGGACAGGTTTTGAATGTCTGAATCTTCGAAAGGGAAGGCTGCTGCTTTTGTCATGGATACATCCCAGAAACATGCAGGTTTGGAACTGCAAGGATTGATAATGCATTTCTCATGTTGAGATATATACATGATTATCTTTTCCCGTAGAAGCAGTTGGTTAATGACCGCCTTAGTCATCACATTTTTTTCCTAACTTTTCACCTTTTTCTTGTCTGTCAGTATGGGTTTGCCATCTTTGTGGGTACCTGATTGCCGGTTCTCTTAGGACCAGGTGACACAAGGGTGCTAAATGAGCTTGGGAGCAGAACTACTGGTGTCTTGGAGAACTCTTCTCTGATAGGTGAAACTCCTTTCTGTCACGAGTCTAGAAGATACAACTGCAGACTTGTCTTCATGGGGAAAAATGCACTTGATGTGATACTGTTAGTAGCATTAAATTCAGGCAGGCTCTGAAGTGGATTTGGCTTACAGTTGCTCGTAACACCGGTTGTCGTTGCATTTCAGGAGGAGAGCATCCCCATTGCTTTATCTGGTAGAGATATCTTGGCTAGAGCGAAAAATGGAACAGGCAAGAGCGGAGCCTACCTCATTCCCTTACTTGAACGGCTAGACTTAAAGAAGGACAATATACAAGGTCAGTTGAGATGGCTTTGTTTAGCTCCATCCAGGTCATGTTATCGGCACCTTTTTAGCACACTTGCATCTAAAGCTGATTGTTGAAATTCATGTGCTGTCTGCTTGTATTTTCAAATAAAACTCTGGGGAGTGGTGGAGGGAAGGTGGTATTGTGAAAGCTTTCAAAAATCTGAAATGAAAACTGTCCTGTGAAATGTACTGTCTCATCCTGGAAAGTGGATTTAGAATATTAATTGTGATTCGTGGCTGGGGGCCTGAGGCGGGGTGGGGCAGAGTGGAGCAATGTAGCCGTTGTCCTAAAGTCTGTATCTGCCCTAACAATAATGATGAAGATGCATTGTGTTATTATTAACTGTGAATAACTCACGCTGGGGCTTCTGCCTTTCAGCAATGGTGATTGTTCCCACACGTGAACTAGCCCTGCAAGTCAGTCAAATCTGTATCCAAGTCAGCAAACACATGGGAGGTGCCAAAGTGATGGCAACAACAGGAGGAACCAATTTACGAGATGACATAATGAGGCTTGATGATACAGGTTGGAACACTTTTGCTACACTAAAGTTGGTTTTTCTTCATGGCTTTTAGCGTATGGCAGTGGAAGTTCTACCTTGGAGTTACTCGTGTTATTGTTTGCCTGTCACAGAACAGACTGTAATATGACTTATTCCGTGCTTGTAGACAGTTGTCATTCTCTTATCCTGTTCATATGAAACCTGACTGTGACTGCCAGAAACTCTCTGCATTATTTTAGTCATGTAATCTCTTTGTTCTTCCTATCTTGCAGTGCATGTGGTAATAGCTACCCCTGGGAGAATTCTTGATCTCATCAAGAAAGGAGTAGCAAAAGTTGAGCATGTCCAGATGATAGTATTGGATGAGGCAAGTTGCTCTTGTTATAAACAGTTTGGATATTTTAACACTGAATTAGAGTAACGGTGGATATCTGCAAGCTTTCTCATCATGCACTACAATAAAACTTTCCCTGGAGACGCTACAAAATTAAACCATTTCAGATTTTTTTTTTCTCCAGAAGTGTTTTGGCAAAAGAATGCTTAGGCCTCTAGATCTTTCAAGTGAATCTTTTAACAAAACAACTTACAAAAATAGCCTTTCAAAAATTCTGAATGAGGTGTTGAGAAGGTAATTGTGTGAAAGCTCCATGATGAATCTTACAGGAACACTGGTAGCTGCTTAGCTGCTTTCAGTATAGTTTCTCGTGTCGTTTAGTTTTTCTTCAGTTTGAATCTGCTTAAATCCAAGTGTGGAGAAATGAGGAAGTTAATGTTTTTTTTTCTCTCTTGTCTTGCTCTGAGACAACCAAGAAATAAATCATACCTGTAGCAGCTGCATTAAACATTTTGGAGCATGTTACCAGGATTTAGGGCAGTTGCTTTGTAAAGACAGCTAGAATACTGTGGTCTTTTTTTTCTTGTGTATGTGTGTTTTCCTTTTACAATGAAATGTAACTAGAAAAATTAGCCGTGCACCAATAACTGAAATTACTTTGTCTTGCTTCTCTTCAGGCGGATAAGTTGCTGTCTCAAGACTTTGTTCAAATAATGGAGGACATTATTCTTACGCTACCTAAAAACAGACAGATTTTGCTCTACTCAGCCACTTTCCCTCTGAGTGTACAGAAGTTCATGGTAGGTGGCAGATGTTTTCATAAGCATGTTGATTGTGATGACTTGTGCATGAAATGCATAAATGAATGATGCGTAACTGTTAGTGCTTACTTATGCATACAGGTGTAACCTGCTTAATAGCAACCTGAATCTAGAACAGCAGTGTCCAAATAGTTTTGCCGCTTTGTTAAGGAACTGCAACAGGAGAGAGAGTTCTTGCATAAAAGGCCCCATTTTCCTTGCTACGTAGTTGTTACATGCAGTCTAGACTGACTTGCTTCCTAAAGGCACTGTGGTCTGTCCTGCTTCGTTGTCTTTGATTTATAATCTTTTGTGAAAATTTTGCCCATCCTGTGTCATATATGTCACCTGAGTGGTGCATGCTTCCCAGGAAAGAACTTGAGAAACTGAGGTTGAACAGTCCTTTATGCTGCTTTGCAGTTAGGTATGCCTGCTTTGTCTGTAACTTGAACTTTTTTTTTTTTCCCCCCCAGAATTCCCATTTGCAGAAACCATATGAGATCAATCTGATGGAGGAGCTGACCTTGAAGGGAGTTACCCAGTACTATGCCTATGTAACCGAGCGTCAGAAAGTACACTGCCTCAATACACTGTTTTCCAGGGTAAGACGTAGATTTTGGTAAGGAGCAGGCAGAAGCTTTTATCCTTCAAAACAAAGAATAAGGTTTAGGGCAACAAAGACCGGCTAACTCTTGAGTGTTTTTGTTTGTTTGTTTGTTTGTTTGTTTGTTTTTTTCCAGTGCCAAAAAGTGCTGGTTTTGCTGTGTAAGGTGAAGTTAAAAGTACTTGCTGCTTGTCCTGTAACTTCTTGTTATGGAACAATGCTAAGTTTTCTGCTCTTGTGCACAAAATCTATACTCTTTCGGTTACTTGCACCATACTTGTTTTGCCTCCTTATTGGAAAGGATTTAGAGTTCTTATGTCTTACACATTTTTTATGTTTATTAACAAAAGGCTGCAATACTGAACACACTACTTTTGTTTTCAGCTCCAGATTAACCAGTCGATCATTTTCTGCAACTCCTCTCAAAGGGTTGAATTGCTAGCCAAAAAGATCTCTCAGTTGGGCTATTCCTGCTTCTATATCCATGCTAAAATGAGGCAGGTGAGTATGAAATTAGTTTATGTCCCTCTTCTCCTCATCTCCTCTGTGCAAATAATTGTAAATGTGATTCTAGGACGCACAATGAATAAAACATGTATGGAATGTAGCAGGAGGCTGGAGGAGCCAGTAGTCAGAACATTAGAAATAAAACTAAAATTTGGGCACTGGTAGCTTTCTCTGCTAAAACTATATTTTCACAGAGCTAGGTGTCATGAATGAGTCCTAGCTACTTGTTCTTTCACGTATTCTGGTTCCTGTGCTTAATGCAAGCAGAAATTGGTGTGAGGCATTTTGCTGGAGAGAGTAAGGGAAGAGTGCTTACTACAGAGCCCAGATTGCTACTGAACGCCATTCCTATTAGTTTTCAGTTCATGTGAGTTCCTTCATGTAGATTTAACAGAATAGTTACTTGCAATACTCTCATTTTGAGCTGACCATGAAGGAAGTGCATGGGGGTTTAGCACCCTCGTTTGTCTACAAGGGCCTCTTTGCTTTTCACGGCATACGAGTAAGCAGTCCTAAGAAATATGTATTAACAGCTTTGTTGCGAATCAGTTGTTCTCAGTAAGGGAGTGGGGGTTGGGGGGAGAGTAGAAATGCACTTGATCAAAGTTCATGTTTGTAACTTCAATATCTATCTGAAATTGAGCTTTTCTTTCTTTCCAGGAACACCGCAATCGTGTGTTCCACGATTTCCGAAATGGCTTATGCCGCAATCTTGTTTGCACTGGTAAGAGTTCCTAAACACTTCTAACACTTCCATCCCTATCTATCTATCTATCTATCTATCTATCTATCTATCTATGGGCAGGGGGGAGGAATGTCAGTAAAAGATGGATCCAGCTGTTAGCTGTTACGTGTAAAGGATAACCGGGCTGGAAATAAAGCAAAGAGAATTTAGTGAAGCTTGTATGTAGCTGAGTAAAGCTATCCGTGAGACATTTTTTGTCTTTTATGACAGCTGGTGAAGATGCAACTTGCTAACAAAACTGTCATTGAGATAATTTCACCCTATCAGTAATACACAGTGTATTGTTTTCGTACCCGAGAGCCCTTTAAATTGCTGGGCTGAAGCTTTATGAGATAATACCTAATTTGTAGGCTGAGGTTCCCAGTCTGTGACTGAGATCACCAGAGCACATTTTACTAGGTCTTTGGATGTTGATGCTTCATCGTTTTCTAGAAGATCTTTTCATTTGCCTGTGTATAGGCAATAACATGGCACTGTCTGCTGCTCCTGATGTGCATCTGGATAGTTGAGAGGGGTCAAGAGGGGGTGGTTGAGGAAACAGTTTAGCTGGTCGGATGTAACTCAGATGTTGATTTTACTGTGACAATGGCAGTGTACTTCATGGATGAGGAGATACTTTTTGAGCTTTTTTTCTCTCTAATAGTCTGGAAAATGGACTTAGTATTACTGACGTTTCTTGTATATTTATGAAAATATAGGGTCTTTTTCATTTTTCCTTCCTTATTCCTGCCTAAAAAGGATAAAGAGCGAGAAGAAGCCAGAGCAGAATTCTATGTAAAATGTCATGGTGAAAGAGAGGTTTCTATTTAGAAGCTAGTGCAAGCTGCTGTTTATTGTTATTAATCTTTCCACCCCAATCCTGCCAGCGTGTGATCTTGTTGAAAGTAACTTTTTGTGACCTGATTGTCTTTCAGATCTGTTTACCCGAGGTATTGATATCCAAGCTGTGAATGTGGTAATAAACTTTGATTTCCCAAAGCTGGCAGAGACTTATCTCCATCGTATTGGCAGATCAGGTGAGAGGAGAAGCATATTTTAGGCAAAACTTTGCTAATAACACTGACCTTCTCGGTCTTGAATTAGCTTTTCCTCTCTGTTACTGTGTCTGAGAATTATTTTATGCAGCTTTGCTTCTCGAAAAAGTTTCTAGCATTCTACCCTCCTCAGAGGGACAGCAGCGTGTGTTTTCAGGTATTGTCTCATGTGATTATCCTCTCAAATAATCTAAATAGATCTCTGTGCTCTTGAAACTGCCTCAAACAACTTAACAGGAAAGGCAAAAACAAAAGTGTATTTTGCTCTAATCTCAAGAGATGTTCTGTTGCTCCTGTTTGTATTTTGGGAAGAATCTCTCCTGAGAACTGAGCTGCTTCTACAAGTGCTCCAGAATGTTTCTGATGTCCAGACAACAGCAAAAGACATCCCTGGGAAAGGCTTGTATCTGCTGGGGGGAGTGATGTCGGAAAGAGAAGAAAGCACCTTCTGAGAGAAATCACTGCCTTCTGTGTTTCTGTCATTCAGCTCACACACCCACACTTCTTTGTGGCAGGAGCGCTTGCTTTTTGGTAAAGACCAAGTGCACATAGTACAGTAATGGAAGGCTTTTTAGTTTGTGCATAATGGGTGTGTTCTGCTGGAGCATCTCTTAGCCTCTTGGTTTTTTGCATTCTTTCAACCATGTGAAACATAGAGCCCTGGGGCAGGGTCTGGACTTCCTCTGATCATCAGAACAATCTGGATCCCACTGGAACTCACAAACTGTTTCAGTGAAATTTGTTGTTGTTTTTGTTTTTTCTCCTTGTCAAGGTCGCTTTGGTCATCTTGGCCTGGCCATCAACTTGATCACCTATGATGATCGATTCAACCTGAAAAGTATTGAGGAGCAGCTGGGAACTGAAATTAAACCCATACCAAGCAACATTGACAAGAGCCTCTATGTGGCAGAATACCACAGTGAACCTGTAGAAGATGAGAAACCATAACCATGTGCGTATGTAAATGCCTTCCTGAGGGAACAAGTCATGTTGGGTGAAAGAAGAGTGGACAGATGAGAGTGATGTCTGAGGGAAGAGTGGGAAGTGGTGGGCTGAAGAGGATCTGAATATGAAAACAAGAGTATGAGATAGTCTGTCAATGCCAGGGATGGTGAATGTGGTGAAGCAGGGAAGGGAGGAGAAGTGGCTTCTAGTGGTTTTGACTGAAATGCTGAGCATATGTTCCAGGCAGAGGAAGAGTGACTGGAAAGGCCAGGATGATGTCTGGTAACTTTGGGAGTTTTCTCCGTATGGCATAGCTAATAGGAGAAATGGCAGAGGGACAAGTGGTCAAGAGAAAGGTGACAAGACTTGATAACGGTGGCAGCAGCAGCTCAGCATCTCATCGATTGAAAGGGGCAGGTTCAGGCTGAGAGATGCTTACATCATCTGCCTAGGGTCCCTTGCAAGTGAAGGGTGGATAGCAGAGGTGTAATTCATCCTTATTGCCGCTTGAGGTCTATGTAGAGTAAGAGCACCCTGAACTGAAATGTTGTTCTTTTAAAGTTGCATTTGAGCAAAATTAGCAGCTGGCGTGTGATTTCTTTTGGTTAAGACACTGTGTTGCCTAAGGTGGGAGATGATTCATCTGAGTGGAAAGAAATTCTAGTGCACATCCTTCTGTTGGAAATTGTGAGGCAGAGAGTCCTGAAAAGGCTGCAGAAATTATTCTCAAGTGATGAAAAGGTGCTGCAAAACCTGACTGCTGAATATAGTTAAAGGTGACCCTATGTCCTTCCTCTGAAAATACTGAAGAAGAACCCTGAATGGTCAAGCCAAGCTGACTTATCGTCTCTGCTTTGCTGGGTGAACTCTGTGTTTTTTAGGATTAAGATACGATTTTCTTAAACTTGAGAAAGGAAGATTCAAAGGGCCCTGGGTGCGTTACTTGGAGGGTGTGCGCTGTGACTTCGTCTGAGAAAGTACGCGGCTTCCTTAAGGAGTTGCAGGAGAGAGTGGGCAAGTCCGATTGGTGTAGTCATGTAGTTGCCTCTATTTCTGAGAGGCAGCGGATCTTTTTGAACTGCAAGGTTAACTTTGCCTTATTGTTGCTGGGCTTGTCCTCGGAGTCTCTGTCGTGCTAAAGAAGTTCTTTTTAGCTGTTGACTTGGCTGCTGCTCCGCCCTCCCTGGCGCAGTGGCGTCCCCCTTATTGGCCGGAAGGGTGTACCCTGAGGCTCGGTGCCTTAGTGGAGCAGGAAGCGTTGTTGCAGCCAAGCTGTCCCATGAGACTGGGCCGCAGTTTGCTTTTCTAAAGTTGTCGCATAGTCAGCGTGATTCCTTTCTTCAGTTCGGGGTATGCATAAAGGATTTAACTGTGGGTGTTGTGAGTTTTTTGTTTTGTTTTTTAGGCTTTGATTACACATGCCAGAAGGTGAAGCCCTTTGATCCAGATCTGTGACACATCGTTTCTTTGGGGATACCCTTCTCTTTATGGGTTTTTCTTCGTCTTTTCATTTTGGAACTATGAAGACTAAAGAGCTCAGCCTTTTTTCTTTTTAAATTTGGCAGCAAGGAAGAAAGAAGATAAAAGGAGGAATATCTTTTTGTTTTTCCACTTGTTTGCACTGTGTGCTGATTGAACATTAGTTGCACTAACTGCTGGTTTTAAATTCTTTTTCGTTGGGTGGGAGGGGCAGCAAGGGAGGAAGAGAAACCCTAAAAAGAGAAGAATCTTGATGAACACGAGCTTGTCTGCTATTTCAACTTCTCCAACCACCAACTGAGTGCATTTCAACTTCTCCCTGGTTACTCATCTGTTTTTAAGCTAAAGAGCTTGTTACTTATTCGTGCAAAGTGCCTTATGCTATGAGACCATTCAGAATATTCCCCTTTCCGACACAGCCCAAGGAATCAACAGCTTTTTTTTTTTTTTTTTTTTCCCCCCCTCAGGTCAAAGTTCCCCTTTCTTCCCTTCCTCCTCCCCAAGTACTCGAGCCCAGGGCTGGGAGGTGAAACGTATTGGTAATACTACTATTTTTGGGGTTTTTTTTTGTTTGTTTGTTTTTGTTTTTTAAATTTGGAGGAGTTGATATGCATCTGCAGTTCACCCGCACTGTAAATACCTGTATTTAAAACAAAACCAACTAAAAATCTCGGCTGATTAGGTGCAGCATCATAGCTCCAGGAGGAAAGAGTAGCCTGTCATCCCTTGCAGGAGCCATAAGAAAAGCCCTATGCTCTAGCAGAACACTAAAGACTGGTTTCCATAAGTCTCCATTAGTAGTTACAGCACTTGATATGTAGACTTGTTTCAGAGCCATGGCCCTCTTTCCTCTGGTGCAGTGTGTCCCATAGAAAATCAGATGTGTATATTGTACAAACTTTGTAAATATGATTTTTTTTTTCCTGTTTGGGTTCATATATAACTTTTTTTTTTCCTTTGATGAAGGTTGCTGGGGTTAAAGGGATTTGACTGATTATGGGAGCAGCTAAAGATGAGAGGGGCTCAGTTTTCTGCAACACTAACCACTGAGAAGTGCTCTGACCTCTGTGAAGAGCAGGCCTCTACAAGTGTCCCTTGCCAGGGCGGGTTTGCTCGGGTGCTGGCAGCACTGTCCTGTACCGCTCTTACAGAAGAGATCGCTTGCGGAACTGCGCGGCCTCAAACTGCGTAGCTCAACGTGTTCGAGAGGCTCTTCGATTTCCCCCTTAGAAACTTCAGGAACTTTGCAAGCTCTGAAGGGGGCCAACATCTGTGTTCCACCATGGCGCGAGGGAAATCCAGCGGGTGTCAGTGTTGCTCAGCAGTTATTACATGCATGAGGTGTGGATTTGGCTTTCACAGAAGCCGTAGAGAAACAGTTTCCGTGCATAAACTGACAGTTCTGGAGCTTTGTGGGATTGATTCACCTCCTGCAGTGCGTTTTCTGCCCAAAAAACCCTGTAGAGACTTGTAAGCAGGTAAGGGCAAGCCCTGTCAAAATCAGAAGCTGCAGAGAAAGCTGCTTGCCATCTTCTCTGTTTTGGCATGAATTGCTGTCTGTCATTCTGCGTTGTATATTGCTGGAAAATGCTTTCTGGTCAAGTAGTGTTGCTTTGAATTGTGCCCCTCCCAACATGCTTGATGTTTGGCCTGATCTACAGGCAAAAGGAGTGAGACAAATCAAAAACCGTAAACTTTTAAAATTCCCTTTTAGCCTGTTCAACAACACTGTCTGGAGGCACCTGGATGAATACAATCCCTTTTGTTCAGTCACTTAATTGTCCGTACAGATGCTGCGCTCACACCATGCTCGCTTACCTGGATGCAGGAATTAATCTTCTTTCTTTCTCCCCACTTCGGGGCTTTTTTTTTTTTTTTTAGTACAAGAAAAATTGGAACTGCTAGGCAGACTTACCCATCAGTTTTCCTGAGGATTGCAAATAGAGACCAGGTGCCTCCTGGCAGCAGCTTTTCAAGATGGAAAGGTTTTTTGTTCGGGGGTTTTTGTTTTGTTTTTGTTTTGTCAGCAGTGACTCCATAACTGTAGCAAATGCTGCACTAGAATACAAACTCGAGAGCTTGGTCGCAGGCCACTCTGTGAGCCACACAGCTACATCTGACTGGCAGGTACTAAATGTAAACAATTTTGGGGTGCTTTCTTGGGGTGGGGGGTGGGAGTTTGTGGGTGGTAACTTTGACCAAAAGTAAAATCTTGCTCTTGTACTGCAGCCAGCTTATGATTTTCCAGTGAGACAGAAGAGGGATCATTTGAGTGCAACAGAGACATGGAAAGTGTAAATAAGTTTTTGTATCTTGTCAGGGCATGCACATACAACAAGAACAAGATAGCTGTGTTGAGTCAGATGTGTGTGCTCTGCTTGGATTTGTTGTAGGTTAGCCTGGTGCCATGCTTTAATGGTCCCTCTTGAAGCACAGAGCTTTTCAATTGAAAGTATTACTTTAAACTTGGCCTCTACTTGAGGATTGGCACTTACCTAGACTATCGGGGGCACCATTTTTAGACAGCTTCCAGAAGAGAGGAAGCAGCCTATTTTTGGTGCTAGTAGGCTATCTCTAACAGATGTGATCTTGCAAATGGAAAGATGCTCCAGACGACTAGGATAATCCTG
>PTEX01000357.1:492702-521173 GCA_003342815.1 Eudromia elegans
GAGTCCTGTGGACCTCCTGTTCCTCCTGGTCATGTAACAGATGTTACATTTATGCATTGACTGGAACCAGTCTCTGCCCCAAGATCAAATATTTCCCCTGACAAAGATGAAGTTGGTGAATCTGATGTACTCTTCATTTTTCCCTCAGAAGTCTAAAGGTGTCGCCCGATGAAATGGAACTTCTCAGCTGGGTGAAGCAGCTGTGGAGAGGGCGAAACAAATCTTCAGTTTGTTCTAGATAAACTATAGGCTGGCCACTGGGCACATGCTCTGAGTGCTCTACAGTTCCTTAGAGGGCTTTTGCCAAAGGGAGGGGGGTGGGTTGGTCTCAAATACATATTTTAATTTCCAGAATGAGATGGGAGCATCTTTCCTTTGCCCTCTGTGATATTTTAGTGGGTAAAAACACGGAAGCTCAAACGAATATGTTGTGTACACGTGGGTATCAAATCATCTCATTCTGATCCTGTGTTCTTTATTTTTACTGCGGGATGGGGGAGGGTGTCTGCACCAAGAATTTAAAAATGCTTCACACACCTGTGTTTTTCACATGACTGAATGCAACTGTGAGTAGGCAGCCGCCCTGTATCTGTTCCTATCCTAGAGGTGATGGAAGTGCCGTGCTGCACCTCGGGTGTCACCTTCGTCGTGGGTCTGTGTGCTGGCACCGGGCTGGGTGTCGCTTATGGGGCCGAGCAGTTGTAGGTTTCTCGGGTCAGGGCAGATTTTGTTCCTGGGAACTCTAGCTGTACAACCCGCCCTGCAAAGGTTGGCAAAAGTAGCCTGTGCAAGGAAGGTTCTAATCGCGCTGAACTGCTGCTCCATGTTCTTTTTTGAAGCAGGATTTCTGTTCATACTCAGCCAAGTCTCTGGAGCAAAGAGCATGCATCCAAACTTACAAGATAAGGCTTTGGCAGATACTAGCCCTTAGGTTTTGCGCAATTCAGTGTTGTGTTGCTAACATGTCCACCTATGGAAGCATTGTTAAATTCTGCTGTAGACAACTTAGGGAAGGGTAAGGAAGGGTGGGGGGAGGGATGGGCTTATTAAGATACAGCTCTGCTGTATTTTAACCAGTAATTACGGAAAAGGGGTGTCAGGAGAAGAAAATAGTCACTGTTCCCTTTATTGAAAGAAACTGGAACTTTATTTCGAAAAAAAGAAAATGCAATTCCAGTGTGATGTTGTAACCCACTGGTCCCTAGTCAAGAGGTGTTGGCATTTTACAGATAACCAGTGAACAACATGGACTAGTCCTGCAAAATGCTCAGGGGGGTGGGGGGGAGGAGGGGCGGAAATTGGCTTTCTGTTAAATTGGTAATTGGCAAACTGTCCAGCGGAGCTGAAATTTTGTTGAGAATGTGTTTCTATGGATGTATGCGCGTCGCAACACTGACTTGTGAAGAGCTTCATGAGTTCAGAGTGCAGAAAAGATGAATGGTAAAATCCTGATTTTGTTGATTAAACTCAATAAAAGCTCCCTGGAACTCCACAATGCTTTTGTTTCTTTTAACTGTGCCCAGCCAGAGGCTTTCTGACCTTTCATTTGTACAGAAAACCTCCATGCATGTTTGTGAGCATTCAGAGCTAGCTTTGGAGAGATGTCAGGCGGACGAGTCCATCTTCAGAAGAGGAGAGGTTCTCTCAGCTCGAGTGAAGACATGTCTGCGAGAGGTATTCCTTCTCTCTTTGTACAGACTGCTTAGCTCAGCCTATATGCTTTGAAGGTACAGGGGCCCACTGCCTGGTCTCACCTGGATCGGTAAACTTTTCCTGCCTCGGGGGTTGCATAGCTCTCTTAGCCCTGACTGTGATGGTGCGAGAGGTTTGTGGGGACCATCCACCTGGTGTTTGGTTTCCGATTAACAGGATTAAATTGTAATTGGTGGGATGGCCACCTCGGCTGTGAGGCCAGAATTTACATTAAATAAATCACCCTGAAGCACATTGAAGTCCATGCCAATGTTACGGAGGTCCTGTGTTCTGAGTGACAGGCGTGAAGCAGACTTAAATCCTGATAAAACATCACCTTTCCAGGGCTGTATGTTCTACTGGGATTGCGGACCTTGCCGAAGGCCTGAGGAAGAGTGGGGTCCCATTGCTAAACCGGACTGCCTAATGGGAGAGCACGGAAAGGGGCAATGGGCGAGGGCCTCCTGGGAGTCGTGGAGCACCACAGCTTGGAAGGGATCTCTGGGGGCATCTGGACCACGAGGGGGTTTCCGCTGCCCCTGGGGCTTTCCCGAAGTTTGTGCACGCTGGTGCTAGTGCAGCGGTGGTGGATGGGGCTTGGCCTGGGGAGCACCGTCGCCCTCCTTTCCAGGAGCGGGTCTCGGAAGCGCCCGTCTCTGCTCCAGGCGCCTCGGCAGCTGTCGGCGCCCGCCGCCGCTAGGGGGCGCCCGCCCCCCCCTTCGCGCGAGCGCACTGCGAGGCGCGGGCTACGCCAGCCCGTCACGTGAGAGGGGCCCGGCCCGGCCCCAAGATGGCGGCCTACCTGCAGTGGCGCCGCTTCGTCTTCTTCGACAGGGAGGCGGTGAAGGAGCCGCCAGGGCCCGATGGGGCCGGCGGGAAGCCCTTCGTGCTGCCCCCGGGCATCGCCGTCTGCGACTCGGGCCGCGGCAGCCTCGTGTTCGGGGATATCCTGTGCGGTGGCGGCGGCGGGAGCGGGGTGGGAGCCAGACTGGTTCGCTCTCTGAGGCTCTGAGGGAGCTTCTCTGCCCCTCCGCTCCCCAAGCCGCTGCTGCCACGTGTTTGGTGCTCCCCGGCTACCCTCAGGAGCGCTCCTGCCCAGAGCTGGGCAGCGGTCGGCAGGAGGGCTTGGGCTCCGAGCGCTGGAAGGTGCATTTTGTCCTGTGAACCTTAACTGTGATCTACATATGGAGGGTCAGATCTGGTTCCTGCCCCGCTCCCTTCAGCTTATAAGTTTCCAAGCTTACAAACTAAGGGTAACACACCTGTACCAGCTGAAGCAGCACAGTATCCTGGTCTCTGTTGGAGAGGATGAGGAGGGCATTAATCCTTTGGTAAGTCAAACAGATGCTTGTTTCTACACAGAGTCTTTGTTGTGATTACTTTGGCAGAGACTTTTCTTCATAAAGCACTTTCTGAGTTTGGGCCCTGTAAACCTGGATGTCCGCTTTCGGCTTCCTGATGCCTGATCTTTTGCCAATGCCACCTCTTGTTTTTTCAGGTCAAAGTTTGGAACCTGGAGAAACGAGATGGTGGCAATCCTCTTTGCACACGGATTTTTCCAGCAATACCCGGTAACAAGCCCACAGTTGTATCCTGCCTAACTGTCCATGAGAATCTTAATTTCATGGCTATCGGTAAGTAAAATGTAACAGGAGTAGTTAAAGAAAAATCTTACAGTACTAAGATGGAGAGAGAACGAATGGAGCACTCGTGACTTTTTTTTGTGTTCTCATCCGCTTTTTACTTGCAGAAATAAATGGTATTTCTTACATGGCTTGAGAGCTTCACAAGATAAATGTGTACATTTAGTGTACATCTGTGTATAGTGCTGTACTGGCTTTCTTCTAATCATCCTAATTGTGTATTTTTAGTAGATGTTATTTTTCCCTGTAAATCAGTGGGTTTCAAATTTAATGAAATTTCTTTGCTGGGATGTAAACTCGCCTTTATTGCTTAAATGCTGACAGAGTAAAATGAGTAAGGGTTGTGTTGATCTCTTTGGCACCGAAATCAAAGTTTCCATGTGCTTATTGTGGCCTTTCCCCTTGAAACAATGTGCAAGCTCAAGTCCCTTAGCAAATTGTAGAAAGCAGGTGTTTTTTACTTGGTTTAGAAATCTGCCTCTATGGCTTTAAGAATTAGCTTTGAGGAATTCTCCCTCAAAATGTGTGCATTTATGTTTTTGTTGTTTGTTTTTGTGCTCATGTTGTAAATTTTAAATAGAGAAATTAATTACACTGTTAGTTAGAATTGACAAGTCAGATAGCTGTTCTGCAAGAGAAGTCTGCGTGGGAAAGAGAGGTAGAATGTCACTGAAAAATGGTGTTGTGTCCAGCGAGGAGGCAGACATGGAGTGCAATAAGACCCCAGTAAGTGTCTCCCTGAAGTGAGAAGCTGTGACAGTCCTGTTCATTAACATCTTGTTGTCGCTCACCGGTGCTGCTGTAACTTACCCTGGGAAATACTTTGAGCGCAGCACATGAGTAAACAGCTTTGTCCCTTTCGCCAGGCTTTGCAGATGGGAGTGTTGTGCTTACAAAAGGAGACATTACTCGAGACCGGCATAGCAAAACCCAGATCCTCCACGAGGGAAGTTACCCCATTACTGGCCTTGCTTTCCGACAGTCTGGAAAAACAACGCATCTTTTTGTGGTGACCACAGAGAACATCCAGGTGGGAAGTTACTTGTTAACGAGTAATGACAGTCTAAATTGCAAATTGTATCGGCTTCAGAGTGTAGTTCAAGGCGATCCCTAAAACGTTGCATCTCCTCTTTAGTCTTATACACTCTCCGTGAAAGATTATCCTCATCTGGAGTTGGACACTCATGGTTGTGGACTGCGCTGTTCTTCTCTCAGCGACCCCTCCCAGGATCTCCAGTTCATTGTGGCGGGGAACGAGTGCGTGTACCTTTACCAACCGGATGAACGTGGCCCGTGCTTTGCCTTCGAGGGACAAAAGCTAATTGTTCATTGGTATCGGGGGTACCTCGTCATTGTCTCCAAGGACCGGAAGACTTCTCCAAAGTAGGGCTCCTTGGAACTGATGAGTTGTTTTCTCTTTTGCAGCTTCCTGTTTTCCCCTCGTCCCTGGGAGGCTTCCACATAGGGTCTGACTGCAACTTTGTCGGGAGCTGTCAAAATTCACCCTAGCCCCGTACATTGCTAATCTCTTTTGAGGAAGTTGCACAATCAAATATGCTGAAGCAATGGGATTTTTTTTCATTCAGTTGTACGAACTTGTCTAAGGTGCAGATGGAATTGCTGCATGAGTGTGGGCCCTTTAGTTGGACTGACTGAATGAAACTCACTTGCCTTTCTCTGTGGGGAAACCCTAGTTTGCACACGTAGCAAAAGCAATCATGTTACGTTCTGCTGGATTTTTAAAACTTCCTTCTGTTTTCCAGGTCAGAGTTTGCTGGGAGTGAGGCACAGAATTCTGACAAACAAGTCTTGAATATCTATGACTTGTGCAACAAATTCATTGCGTACAGCTCCATCTTCGATGATGTAGTGGATGTTTTAGCAGAGTGGGGGTCTCTGTATGTTCTGACCAGAGATGGAAAGATTCATGTCCTGCAGGAGAAGGATACTCAGACCAAGCTTGAGGCATGTAAATCTGTTTTGTTATTAGTCTCTCCTGTATATCTGCAAAGTTGTACTGCCTTCATGTTTTGAAAAGTTGAAGAGCCTGCATTCAGGTAAGTGAATAATATATAACAAATGACTGGATGGCTTCTCTGCATAAACAGTGTCCTAAGTGTGTGATATTTAAAAACTGCCTGTACTTACGTGTGCAGCACTGAAAAGGTGAGAAGACTTGTTTTCAAGTCATGTTTTAATCTTCTTTGGTTAGGTGATACTTCCCTCATGCTCCTCTTACCCTATATTTAACAGATGCTGTTCAGAAAGAACTTATTTGAAATGGCTATAAACCTGGCCAAGAGTCACCACTTGGACAGTGACGGTTTGTCAGAGATTTTCCGGCAGTATGGAGATCATCTGTACAACAAAGGGAACCATGATGGAGCCATCCAGCAGTATATCCGGTAAGCAGGGCTTGAAGGGAGCCAAGATAATGTAGTAAAGATAGGCCTTGATGTTTGTCTAGGCCTAGAAGAAAAGTCCTTGGCTGAAGATGAAGAATTGTAGCGGTAGGGAGAGGCATATCTGTCAGGGTAAAAGGAACATGAGCTCTTCATCTGCTCTCACCATTGTTCCAGTCGGCAGCCTTTGTCATAGAAGGGACTGTTTGTTTCACTGCATACGGAAGGCTGCTCTGATGGCAGATAGCTAGATGTTTCTTCTAACATGTAGCTAGCTTGTCTCTAAAGGGTTAGCGTCTGCTGAAGTTGTTTTGCCTGTTCCATTCTTAATCTGTCCATTTGTGGCTTACTGGGGGTCTCAACTGTCAAGAATTGACTCTTCCCCTCTCAGAACTATAGGGAAGCTGGAGCCCTCCTATGTTATTCGGAAGTTCCTGGATGCACAGCGTATACACAACCTCACTGCTTATCTACAGACTCTCCACCTGCAGTCCCTGGCCAATGCAGACCATACCACACTTTTGCTGAATTGTTACACCAAACTTAAGGACAGCTCCAAACTGGAAGAGTTCATCAAGGTGCGTGTGGAAGGTGAACTAGAAATAACATGAAGTTTTTAGGTTACCATGATAGTTGAAAAGCGATAGTAGTGACAGAAAAAATTGGCTCCTCACAGGGGCTTTTCTTAATAATAATAATAGTAATCATAAAAAAGTGGGGTAGGGTGGAAGGGGGAAAATGGCAGAGAGAGTAAGACTTTTTGCCTTCAGCACCTTTGTCTTTGCTCCTTTATTTCCAAGCTCTCTGCTTCATTCTGGGTTTGGCTTTCTTGTGACTTAGTTTGGAGTGTGCTAGCTTTGGTCAGTGTGACTCGCAGTCTACTGAGGGGTGATTATTAGTGTTTCCTTTCTGCAATAGGGGTGCTGAGATGTCAGCTGCTTTGCTTTTCCTCCATCCGCGTAAACCATGGCTACTTGTGGCTCATGGAAATGATGAGGGGACTGCCTTTCTGCTTCTGCTCTTGTAGACTAGTGAGAGTGAGGTGCGCTTTGATGTGGAAACGGCGATCAAGGTACTTCGTCAAGCAGGTTACTACTCCCATGCTGTGTACCTGGCAGAGAAGCATGCACATCATGAGTGGTACCTCAAAATCCAGCTAGAGGACATCAAGGTGAGGAGATGCCTTTGCTCATGTTCTTACTGGTGAGAGTACAGTTTGTCAGGAGTGGAACTTCTCAGTGGGCTTTTCTGTGGACTCCGTGGATGTGGGCTCTGCTAGAACTTCTCAGGCAGCAATAAAAACACTTGCTGGTGCTTGAGCGTTTTTTCTCTACTCATGGCTGGTAGAATAATGTTCAGCCCTGACTTTTTATAGAGCCTCTTGAGAGAAGGGTGGATCCTTAGTGAGAGACCGATCTAAATCACGCTCTCCTTCCCCTGACTCGTGGCCAGTTTGCCTCCCTGAGGGGGAAAGTCAGCAGGAGTAGCAAACTAAGGGGTAACACACAACAAACGCAAAAATGAGGTATTCCTTCATGGTGTATTAGCAGCATGTCCTCAGTGCTCTCTGTGGCCCTAGCAGACGCGTAACATCAGAATGACTAGCAGGTGCCAGTGTCATATGGTTCTTGCTGGCTGCCCTTACAGAACTACCAGGAGGCTTTGGGGTACATTGGAAAGCTGCCTTTTGACCAGGCAGAGAGCAACATGAAGCGGTACGGTAAAATCTTGATGCACCATGTCCCTAACGAGACCACAGAATTGCTGAAGATACTTTGTACTGACTACCGACCATCAGGAGACAAAGAAGCCCCTGGAATGCTGGAGGGAAAAAAGGTAGGATTTGTACCGACTGCGACGGGTTGCTCTAGAGCAGCAAGTTTGTGCCAAGTGGATGCCCCCACATGCTTTGTAATGCAGGCCTGACTTCTTAAATATGACGGAAAAACCTGCCCTGGTGTTAGCACCAGAGACGAGAGAATCCCTAATGCTGCTGCTCAGCATGGATTTTTGCATTGATTGCAGCTCTATACTGAGTGCTGATCTTGTGTCAGAGACACTGGAGATGAGCACTGTACGTGTTGAGAAAGAAGCAGCTCTCTGGCTGCGACTGGTCCGGGCACTTCACTTTTTGTGGGATCTGTTACAGGCCAGTTCCGAGGAGTTCATTCCAGTGTTTGCAAACAACTCCCGAGAATTAAAGGCTTTTCTGGAGCACATGACTGAGGTGCAGTCCGACTCCCCACAAGGTGTCTATGACACATTGCTGGAACTTCAGCTTCAGAACTGGGCACATGAACAAGATGAACAGGTTTGGACGCCTCTGTAAGCAGGAATGGTGGGGGGTGTTATCAGGAAGCAATATATATGCTGTTCCCAACAGATAAACAAATGTGAAAGCAGTCTGCTACCTGAAAGAGGGCTCGTTTTAATAAGGCTGAGCTCCTTTGCTGTGAGTCTCATTTGAGTATGGATTCCTGATTGTACAGCCTCTGAGAGCAATACCTCACTGCACAAAAGTAGCTGTGTATGCTTGCCATTGCCTCTGAGAATTTTGGTTACTGAGGCCAAAGAAATTGTGTCCCCTTTCCTTAGGAGGGCTAGAGGGTAAATAGGAGAACTTTGCTTTAGCAGACATCAGGTTTATGTGTGTATTTATTCCACCCTGCCGTGGTTCTCTGCAGATAAAGGAGAAGCTGCACAATGAAGCCATCACCCTCCTTAAGAGTGGAAGGTTTAAAACAGTCTTTGACAAGGCCTTGGTCTTATGTCAGATGCACAATTTCAAGGATGGAGTCCTCTACCTCTATGAACAGGGAAAACTGTGAGTGTTGCTCTTCTCTCCAAGTTTTTCATCCTCTGCTGTAGGGATAGCTGAGCCATAAATAGGCCTTGCTGCTCTGGAAAAGTGAGAATTTCTTGAGTATCTCAAGACAAGAGTTGTTGATCATGGCTCACCTGAATATCTCCTGTGGTTGTAGCAAGGCATTTATGTGGAGAATGCCTGACAGGCCACTGTTGGCCTCTGTGGCGGTCTGGCAATTGTGTGGCAGCTCACAAACCTTAGGTGCCTCTAACAGTTCGTGAACCAAGGTAAGTGGTTGTATGACTGATCCGCTTCCTTCTCCTTTAGTTTCCAACAGATCATGCACTACCACATGCAGAATGAGCAGTACAAGAAGGTGATTGAGGTGTGTGAGTTGTATGGAGACCAGGAGGCTTGCCTCTGGGAACAGGCTCTTGGCTACTTTGCGCGGAAGGAAGAAGATTGTAAGGAGTATATTGCTGCAGTGCTGAAACACATTGAGAGCAAGAATCTTATGCCTCCACTGCTTGGTAATACTGAGATATGCCCCTGCCACTTTACCCACCCCCCAGAAAAGAATCAGTTTACAGCACTCGCTGTAGCCTAGGAGGCTGAGAGACGTCAGTGAAGTTGGAGTCTGCCACTCAAATTACTGGCCTGCCCTATGGGGACCAGCGATGCTGGTGACAGCTCCCTACGTGGGGACAAAGGTGTGCTGTTCTAGTGGCAGAGATGCCTCTGCCTCTCTATGCTCTTCCCTCTCAGCGAGCGAGGTGGAGGATTTGCCCTGCCTCCTGGTGTGGTTCAGCTGTGCTCTGTCCCTTGGATCGGAGCTATCCAAACGCGCTCTCAGTCTGTTAGCAGCTGTGGCCCTCAAGTGGTCAAGTGTAAACGGAGTCCTTAAATGAAGTTTGTCATTCAGTAGAAGTACGGGACCTCTTTGCCCGTAAATGAGCCATCTCAAAGAGGAGAGCTCCATCTGGGCAAGAGTAGTGTAGCTGCAGCTTTTTGCCTGCCTTTAAACTAATATGTTGTTTGTCTTCAGTTGTGCAGACTCTGGCTCATAACTCTACAGCCACGCTGTCTGTCATTAAGGATTATCTTGTCAACAAACTGCAGAAGCAGAGTCGACAAATTGAGCAGGACGAGCAGAGAATTCAGAAGTACCGTGAAGAAACCACAAGGATCCGCCAGGAGATTGAGGAGCTAAAAGCAAGGTGAAGATCTTGGAGCTGTCTTTTCTCTGCATTTTACTGAGAAAATAAACCTCGCTTTTTCCACCCTTCTCCTTCCTTCAGCCCCAAGATCTTCCAGAAGACCAAGTGTAGTATTTGCACCAGTGCCCTGGAGCTGCCCTCAGTGCACTTTCTGTGTGGCCATTCCTTCCACCAGCATTGCTTTGAAAGCTATTCCGAGAGCGACTCCGAGTGTCCTACTTGCATGCCAGAGAATCGCAAAGTGATGGACATGATCCGAGCCCAGGAGCAGAAGAGAGATCTGCACGATCAGTTCCAGCATCAGGTAGGGTCACGCACTGCCTGTCTTGCTGGGCTGAAATAGGATTCTGCTTTCTTTCAGGCCTGTAAGGCTTCTAGAGGGGGAAGGCTGAGAGTTGTTTGTAGAGAAGGTCCTGGTGACCGAGACTAATGAGGCATTCAGAGCTGGAAGGGCTGGCAGGGGAACGGGGTAAGAGGATTCCTTGACACTCTGTTTGCAGTAGCGTTTGTGCTTTGCATGCTCCATCTGCCCGTGTTCCCTACACACGGTTCAGCTGGCAGAGCAGAGCAGGAGTAGCTGGGCTCAGGGAGGGGGGGAGCGGGCAGCCCCGCACACTCTTGATTCTGCTCTCTGTGTCCTGCAGCTCAAGTGCTCCAACGACGGCTTCTCGGTCGTCGCTGACTACTTCGGGCGCGGCGTCTTCAACAAGCTCACGCTCATCACCGACCTGCCGGCCAGAGCGGCGCCGAGCATCGAGGCGGGCCTGCAGCGCGAGCTGCTCGTGCCCGCCCGGCGCGGCACCTGAGCGCGCCGCCCGCTGTAGCGCGCGCCTCAATAAACCGCTGGCCCTGCCGCCTCGCTGCCTTCGCGTGTGCGGGGCGGGCCGGGCCGGGCGGGGCGGAGCCGGACGTGACGTAGCGCGGCTCAGCGCGGAGGGGGCGTCATGGCGGCAGCGCTCGCGGACACCGTGGATGGCGGCGCGGGGGGGCCGAGGCGCGCGGGAGCGCCAGCTGAGCCCTTGTTGCCGCAGGGCGCGAACGGCGTGGGCGGCAGAGCGGTCCGCGTGGGCACACGCCGGAGCCAGGTAAGAGGGGTGGGGGGCCGTCCCGCGGGAGAGGTCCCGGGTTGCTGCGGCTTCGCCCCTGGCGGCGCGGGGACCGGGGCACCGGCGCTTCCCGCGGGGGCTCGACGACGGGGCTCGTGCCGCCCGGCTGTACCCGTAGGCAAAGCAGTGGCACCCGGCGCAGGCTGCGAGGCGCTACCGTGCGCCCATAGCGCCGGTATCGACAGCACCCTGTGGCAGGGAGCGGCGGCCTCCTCGGGCAGATAACGGCCCCTTGGGTCTTGGCTCCCAGATAACGCATTGATGCAGGCACTGACTTCTGCGAAGGCGTCTGTGCTTCGGGGAAGGTGGCACAACGCTGTCCACAGCACTGCCAATGGCGTGCCGCGGGGCACAGCCTGGTGTCTGTGCCGTGCATGCCCCTTTGCCACCTGAGACTCCTGTGGCCCTGTGCAAGGAATCAGCTGATTGGGCTCATTTGGTGTATTGGGGCAAGTGCTGAGACCAAAGTTCCTCGCCTAAGGCCATGCAGCTCATGACTGCAGAGTCTGAAGAACCATTTTCTTTGCACGTGCGGTTGTCTGACTCTTTAATGCAGCACATGTTTGAGGAAGGTTTCTCCGCTACAAAGACCTTGGTTCTGCTGCTGTCATACACGGGAAGGTTCTTCCTGTGTTTTACTAGTTCAAAACCTGTTGCTTGCTCCATGCACCCACCTGAGCTGTTACTGACTTCTCTCTCTGGAATCCCTTAATAGAGCTCTGATATCGTACAGCACGAATGTCTCACATTTCCTTGCAGTGGAGACTTTCCACAGGCAAAGTGAAATCCACATGGCTCTTTGGAATGCTTGCAGCACTAGTAAAATTTATATACCTAGAAAGAGCATATAGTAATCAGCATGTGCTGCAGGTTATCAATGAGTGGCAACTGGATGGTGTACTTCGCCTTTCTGCTGCTTTTGCACGTACATTTGAGAGTGTTGGGTTTGGTCTCCCTTCATTTTAAAAGCGGGAATATAATGGCATATCTTCAGCATTGTCCTTCCAGCAGTGGCCTTTTGCTGAGGCAAAACGGGGTGGCCTAAAATTAGATGGGTAAGTGCTGTCCGTGCATCAAGAGCTGAGGTGCATAAAGATACCATTGTACAGAAAGGGGATGTCCGATTGGAGGACAACTACTGCCCTCATACAGCTGAAGGAGCGTGCGGATCCTGACCTGTAGCTTGCGCCACTTGCTCTTTTTAGATGGATAAATTTCCTGTATCAGCCATGCAGTGTCAGGGGAAAGAGGGGAGCACTCTGGTCATACCACAGATTCAAGCGTTTTCTGCATATGAGCTGTTTCGCTTGATACTGCTTATTTTTGATGCTTATGTTCTTAAGAAGATGCCATGGTTGCAAGTGACTATCAAAGAAGGCTAAAGATTTCTGTAGTTACTGCATCACTGATGCATTTTTTTGCCTGGACTTTGCTTTCTGCTCCATCACAGCTGGCCCGGATTCAGACTGACAGTGTGGTTGAGATGCTTCGTGGGCTATATCCCGACCTCCACTATGAAATTGGTAAGTTTAGGGCTGTTGCACTGAGGTAACCAGCAGCAGGAGCCAGCTGGTTATCTTGACATGCAAGACGTGAGTGTAGGGCGCTGTCGTGAGGAGGAGAATTAGCCCTGACTTATCAAGGAGTCCAGCCTTGTTAGGTTGTGCAGCCAAGCAACCGCTGCTCCTGTCTTGCGAGGAAGATAGATAGATTTCAGAAACTGTTGGCAGTTGAGGACCTGTGGCTGGCGTTGCCTTGCAACGTTTTGAGAAGGTGGCATCAATCTGACTGTACCCCGGACCTCAGCCGTGAGCATTGAGGATACTGAGGATCCTGCCTGGGGCTTGCGGTGTTCATCAGCACAGGAACGTGTGGGAGCCCAGTGTTGCACTGAAGAAAGCTGCTGTGTGTCTGCCAGCACTCAGAGACAATTTTATCGCAAGTCTGTGTTCGTACAGCAATGTGTAATGCTTCACTGCTGCATGTCATGTGTTACATAGGCATTTGTAGTCCAGACCTGTGTGTGCTGCCCTTGCCTTACGTGTTTGCCTGTGCTTTCTCTTGCTGAACAGTTGCCATGTCAACAACAGGAGACAAGATCTTGGATACAGCACTTTCCAAGGTAAAGAATTCTTTTTTCTCTCTAAGTGCAGAGTAATGGATGTGGCGATATACCTGCAAATGTTTTACTGTGCTTGTGTTCCTTCATTTGCATTTAGATTGGGGAAAAGAGCCTCTTCACCAAAGAGCTGGAAAATGCACTTGAAAGAAAGGAGTAAGAGCTCAGTGCTTTCCCTCTGTTGCCTGTCACATGTTGCTCTTTGGACATCCTGGACTTCCTGCACAGCTGGTCTAGTTTTCTACACTTTGGAGTGAAATATCAGCCAACATACTGGCTGCATATTGGTTCAGTGAATTTCTCCATGAGTGCGTCTTCCCCTGGCTGAACCTGCTTGTGGAAATGTGTCTCCCAGCACTGGTGGGAGGAAGGAAGGAGTTATCCTAATTTTACAGTAGGAGGGAAGAGGGACAGAGAAAAGTGTGACCTTTGGGGTGTTGCACTGTCATTCTCTAGTAATCGTGGCTGTAGAATCCTGAAATCCCCCTCTTGCTTTCTTTTTGCTTTGCTTTGTTCCCCACTGTTAATTCCCAGTTCCGTCATCTCTCCCTGCATTGCCTGCAAGGCTCTGGTAGGTCCGTTGTAAACCTTACCACCTTTTCAGTACTCTGATTACTGCCCTCTCCTTTTCAGAGTTGACCTGGTGGTTCACTCCTTGAAGGACCTGCCCACTTCCCTCCCTCCTGGGTTTACCATTGGTGCCGTCTGCAAGTAAGTGGGGACAGAGGCTGGATTCTCTGAGCAGCCTGTGTTTTAAAGTGTGAGGAAAATCAATTATGCAGAATAGGTGAAACGGGAAAGGGAGGGAGCGTGAGCCTGTGGGCTTGAGCAAAATCTGTAGGAGATGCTGTTTCTCCTGATTATTCAGTGAACCCTTTCTGGTAAGGATTAAGCATGTTGGCAAGTTACGCCTTTTTTCTTCCGAGTTTGTTCACCGTCTGATTGTTCTCTCCCTCGATGGAAGTGTGGCAGCTATCCCAGACACCTGTGGCCAGCGGGCTTGCTGGAAGGGTGTTTTTTGTTTGGTTGGTTGGATTTTTTTTTGTTTTTTTGGTGTGGTGCTTTTGTTGTTGTTGCTGTTTTTTAAACAAGGATAAAGGGATGTTTTTGGAGCTAGGGAGCCGGATGTTGTGTGAAGACTGAGAAAAGACCTGCTGAATTTTTAAGAGCCTCCTGTTAAACGATGTCTTGGCTTACCTGCTCTTGTCCTGTTTTGCAGAAGAGAAAACCCACATGATGCTGTTGTCTTTCATCCCAAAAGTGCTGGGAAAACACTCAGTCTTCTTCCTGAAAAGAGGTAAGCATGGAGAAGAGAAAGATGATTAGGTGTCAAAATGGTGATTTGGCCGTGGGGTTGTTTGGTGCCTGGGGTTCTCTGTGAGATGGGCACTTTCTCTGGTTTGAGATACTTGAGTAGTTTTCTGTGCCTCTTTATGAGGTTAGGGGACTCTTCTGGATGAGACAGCTAAGTGAAATTTCTCGTATTAGGGTGACTATGTGAGAATGCTTTTGTTTTTCTGTATTCACAACAAAGTAATAGAAACAAAGCCGTGTTGTGGCAAATGTAGGTTGACGCTTCTGTGCAACTTGGTAACTGGAAGATCACATTTGGCTTAGGTTGAGAGTATCAAGAAAACTAATAGCATACAGCTCTGGAAAGGAAATATGTACCGTCCAGAAGTCCTGTTATGCATGGTGTTGTTTCCAAAGGTTGTGTTCTACCATCTTAGGCCATTTAGGCTGTTTCTGTTTGGGACAGAGGACTCTTTTCTGTGACAGCTTTCTTTGTGAACTGTCAGCAGAGATGACTTGATTTGCCTTGGTCAAGCTCTTTACATGAAGTTTCTTCAGTCCTTGATGGTGGCTAATGGCTGCCTTCCAGAAGCAACTCCTGTAAATCAGACCCTCGAGAAGGGTCTTCTAGCTTCCAGCAGACTTTGTACTAAGCCTAACCAGGGAGTTTTCCTTCTGCCGAGAAATAAAAACTGTAGGCAGGTTCTCAAGATCTTCATTTCCATTAGAAAATAAAGGTGGAAAAAAAAAGTAATTTGCTCCTTTGAAACGTCTGATGTATTTTTGGCTGGAGGTAAGTGCAGAAATACAGTGGATTTCGCCAATTTGACTTTTCCCAACAGTGTAATTGGAACCAGCTCACTTCGGCGAGCAGCCCAGCTCAAAAAGAAGTTCCCTCACTTGGAATTCAGAGATATTGTATCCTTTCCTGGCGAGAAGCGGGAGCCGTATAAAGCTGCAAAAAGGAAGAAAGCAGACTGATTCTCATTACTTGACCTACAGGAACAACCCCTTTCCCCTAAGTCTATCCCCTCTCATGTATTGGAGAGGAATGTTTAATGCTGTGCAACCCACTCGATCCTCTTTTTCTTGAAACTGTAAAGAAAGGGCCTGCCTTACTCTAGCTTTGAAGAGGCAGAAGAATTTGGCAATAAGGAAATCTGCTTGAGAGGTGCCCACCTTGTGTTGGTCACAGTGGTGCCCTGCTGCTGTTTGCTCCCCAGTATCTTGGAGATATGACTTAAGCCACGGACCTGGTGGTAAAAGGCAGTGTTATCTTGGTCCTAGTAACCCAATTCCACGGCTTACAAAATGAGTTGGTGCCAGGGGCCAGCAGTGCACCCTCAGAGCTGATGTGGATGTCGCTTCAGAGCCAACACTTGAATGAGTATTCCATTGCACAGAGGTAAACGTAAGGGAACAATTGTCCATGTTTAACATTTATTTAAGGATGGTGCCCTGGCTGCGTCTCGTTTGGAGGCTCTCAGGCTCTGTGAATTCTGTAAACATACACAAGTGAAGGGTTGTAGGACTGTGCCTGCTGTTTCTTACCTTTCTTAACCCCTTGGGCAGAGAGGGAATCTAAACACGCGCTTGAAGAAACTCGATGAGAAAGAAGACTTCAGCGCCATAATCCTGGCCGCTGCTGGCCTGAAGAGAATGGGCTGGGAGAATCGCATCGGCCAGGTAAAGGGCAGCAGGGCAGAAAAGAGCATTCTCTTCTGAACCGCTATACCTGCTTCTGTTTCGGGCCTGGTACAGGTCACATCACAGATGAGCATGTAGCCTGCTGAATGCGCTTCGCATGAGCCTGTAGTTTGGTTCCTTTCAGGCATTTTTGTTTCTTTACGGGTACAAATTTTCTGTGCGTCCTTCCGTGACGCAGGGGGGGTTTGTAATCTGATCATCTCCCAGCACTGCACAATACTTGTGTCCAGCAGTGCAGCAGTAGGCGGACAAGATATTTTAGATAACAAAGTAAGGAAATGCGGCAATCAACATGAAGGAAAGTGCGTTATCTCATTTTAGGGGTGGAAATACTGAGGAACAGGCAGAAGGAAGCCATGTTTCCATGGTCGGGCAGGGGAGGTCGTAGAATTTAGTGTCAGCCTTCTCTATTCTGAAGAGTGTAACCTGAATGAAATCTCACTTGGCTTCCTTCCAGATGTTGAGCCCAGAAGATTGCCTGTATGCTGTTGGACAGGTATGTTCCAGCTCCTGGGTCTGGAGCCTTGGTGCGTATTGAAAGCCTGCAGCAGTACAATGCTGAATATTTCCGCTGTTTGTTGCCAAAAGCTCTCCTTGTTGTCATTGGTCTCTTCTGGCGCCTGTTAAACTGCTTACGCACAGGCTGGAGGAGGAACAAGCGGTTCTCTGCTAGCCAGTGCTTTGGAGGCTGCGGTGTCATCAGTAATGGGACAATAAGCTAATAAAGGCAGAGTATGTGTGACACCGTGGCCAACGTGCCAAAAGGAATAGGTATGGACACCTTTGAGTGCCAGAAAAGGAAGTCTGGTGACAGCATGAGCTCGAATACTTGGCCCTGGGAAGTTCTGATCTTCCCTTTGGAGCAGCTTCTGTAAGATCCCTTTGCAGCCTGTGCATTGGGGTTTGGGATGGGGGCAAACTCCCCAAGCCTCTGAATTTTGTTTCGTGACCATGCCGTGTGCACAGAAATGCATGAGAATAAATCTGAGGGTTGTTATTGTTGTTGTTTTGTTCTTGTAGGGTGCTTTAGCAGTAGAAGTTCGTGCCAAAGACCAGGAGATCCTCAACATGGTATCTGCCCTGCATGATGGAGAAACTGTGCTGTGCTGCATTGCTGAGAGAGCATTTATGAAACATTTGGTATGTGTGACATTGTTGCTTTTCTGATTGCTTGCTTCCATCCTGCAGGAGCAGAAATTATGGCTCTGCTACCGTAAAACTGAGAATGTAGCATGGAAAATCTGTTACATTTTGTTCAAACTCTCAAATAGACTGTGTGTAATGACTGAAGAGTACAGCACATTTTGCAGAAGCTTCTGCTCTGTGTGCCAGGTAGGAACGTTGGTGTCGGCTTCTCTCTGTCTTAGGAGGGTGGATGCAGTGTTCCTGTTGCAGTCAGCAGCATGCTGAAAGATGGCCAGGTAAGGAGTACCTTGTATTTTTTGGGTGATTATGCCTGGAAAAAAAATGCGCCCGTGTACGCATATTCACTGATGCTTCCCTAAAGTTAATTCCAGCAGACATCTTGACAAGCGAGGAGGGCAGACAGGTACCCGATTCGAGTTTAGTTTTTTCGGTTGGTGTCCAAAGCACTAAGGCTGGGAATAGGTCTGGTCACTGAAGCTCTGTTTGTGAGATAATGCCCTTATAAAAACAGGCTTTTCTCCCTCCTCCTTTAAAGGTAGCGTTACATTAGGTCTGAAAAATCTTGTCTGACTCCTGAAGGATCTATATTTTTACACAGTGCTATAGCTGTTGAGACAGAAAGTTGAGGGGACAAAACCAGCCTTTTCCTTGGGAAGTCACATCTCACCTAACAGGGAATCCTTTCCCTACAGCTTTATCCCATTTATTCCTGCTGGTCTCAGTGGGCTGTGAAAGCACTCACCTCCAGCTTTGGCTGCATGTTTAGCGTTTTTTTGTAAAAGGAGTTGCTTGGCTTGGGTTGTTTTTGCGGTTTCTTTTGTTTTGAAATGCTATTAATTCTTTCTCTGTGTCTTTCTCAGTTGTATTTGACTGGAGCTGTCTACAGCTTGGATGGTTCTGATAGCCTGAAGGAGACTATGCAGACCAGTGTTAACTACCCACAGCAGGTATGTGAGCCACATTTTGGCTTTAAAATCCGAACCTAGAGCTGTTGGACAAAACCAGATCTTTTGAAATCTCTACTGCTTCTTGTCTGGTTCTTCGAAGCAGACTTCTGGAGCATTTTACTTGTCCCCCCACCCACTCTTCTTTTAATAACTTTTTTGCAGTTGTACTGAGACACCCCCATTTCAGATTATTCAGACCACATATTTTACCCAGTTCTATGTATGAGTTGAACAATACTCCTTCCTGATGCCTTATATAGGGACATTTGTATTTGCAGAATGAAGATGGACCAAATGATGACGTGCAGCATGTTGGCATCACAGCCAAAATTGTTCCTCGTCAGGCTCGGCAAGCTGCAGAGAACCTTGGCGTTGAACTTGCAAGTTTGCTTCTGAGCAAGGGAGCTAAACATATCCTTAGTGTAGCAAGGCAGCTCAATGATGCCAGCTAAACCTGTGCTTCGGTGGGCACGATTGCTGCAAGTGTTGCTCAGGCCTCTGCAGCAACGGTGTTGTCATTCTTTGGGAGAATGGATTTATTTAAATATTCACATCAGCCTCGTCTGGTGTGTGGACATAAAACTTGAAATACAAAGTTAGCTTGTGAGTACTTAGCTTTCAGAGGTTTAGTTCCATTCTGCCCTTCTCCAGCTCACAATCCATCTCTGTGAGGCTCATTTCAATTATTTGATTTCTGTCACTAGAAAGCCCACAAAACTTGGGAAATGTGCGCCTGCCTAAGGAGCTGAATACAAATTATGATCAAAGACTAAGCTGTCACAGTACTAAAGAAAAATAATGTACCTTCAGTAGTCGCAGAACTTGCTGCATGCTATGAATACGACTTGGGCCTGTTCCCACCTCAGAAAGATTGACCAAAGGGAGCTGAATTATTAGGCTTCTAAGAGAGGGCTCTTAGTGGCAGACTCCCGGGGACGCTGTGTTCGTCATAGGTCTCGGCTAGAGTGAAGTTTGAAATGCTGGATCTAAGCTTGCCACCAGCCACTAACTAATCTCAAGTATCTAGGTGGTTAATTTATGCCTGCATCGATGGCAGCCGAGATGGCCATTTTTATACAATAACCAGTCACTCTCCTTTGAGTCTCAGCTCAAAGGGGCTTATCGTGCCTTTTTCTGCAGCTGGTGCCCAGTCCCTCATGCTAAGGTCAGTAGGAGCTGACATGTCCGCTTCCCTTTGCAGCCTCTCTCCAGAGCTCCTGCGCTAGTGCCTTGTAGGAACAGCGACATGGCATCTTACTGGGGCATTTTTGTGGAAATAAAGCATTGTTTATTCCCGGGGCGGCAGCGACTGAATGTAACGGCCAATAAATACAGTTAATGGCGGCCTGAGGCTCGGGGCGCCGCGCCCGTTTTTTGCAGTGGGTGGACGCAGCGGAGCGGGGGCGGTGCATGCGCCCAGGCGCCCCGCCCCCGGACCCCTTTCCCCCGGATCCAGCTCTCCCGGTGAGCAACGTGGGTGGCCCTGAAAAGGGCCGTTGTGTGGCGTGCTCGGGCCGCGCGCCCGGCGCTCAGTACTCCTGCGACTGCTGCCCCCCGCCTTTCTTGCCGGCCTTGGCGGGTCCCGTGGCGCCGCCGCCCGTCTTCTTGGGCAGCAGCACGGCCTGGATGTTGGGCAGCACGCCGCCCTGCGCGATGGTGACACCGCCCAGCAGCTTGTTGAGCTCCTCGTCGTTGCGCACCGCCAGCTGCAGGTGCCGCGGAATGATGCGCGTTTTCTTGTTGTCGCGGGCCGCGTTGCCCGCCAGCTCCAGGATCTCGGCCGTCAGGTACTCCAGAACGGCGGCCAGGTACACGGGCGCGCCGGCGCCCACCCGCTCCGCGTAGTGCCCGCGCCGCAGCAGCCGGTGCACGCGCCCCACGGGAAACTGCAGCCCGGCCCGCGACGAACGGGACTTAGCCTTCGCCCGGGCCTTACCGCCGCTCTTGCCACGGCCAGACATGGCGCCTCGCTACGCTGTCGCCTCGCCGCCTCTGCGCAGCAGCCGCGCCGCCAAGTGAGGCGGCGGGCCCCTCACCCAGGCTCTTTATAACCTCTGGCAAGCGAGGGCCCCGCTCATTGGACAGCGCCACCACGCCTGGCCATTGGCGCGCCCTCCGAAGAACATCTCCGCTGACTGGTGCACTTTGAGATCCGATGGCGCTCACCTCGAGCCTATTGGCAGTTGCGGCGGGCCAATAGCGAGGTAAGGCGCCAAAGTCGTACCGCGCGGCGGCCGTTGGGGCGAGCGGCGGGGGAGGGGCGCGGCGCGCTAAGGTAGCGCCGCGCGCCTGGGCTCGGCCTGACGGCAGGGGCTGCGGTCGCACTGGCCTCTGGAGTAGGGGACCGCAAAAGCGCTTGCTGCACGAGCTGCGGTGTCCCTGAGAGGAGAAACGGATCAGCCTTCTGTAGCTCAGGGCTGATTGCGGCAAGGTGCCCGCAGGCGATAGCTCTAGGTCAATGCGAGGTAACAGGCTCTAGCCGTGCTACCTAGATGCTGCAGAGGTGCTCACGGTGCTCAGAATGGACAGAGGAAAGAAAGCAGAGCCTCAGCAATGCTATCTGTGTGGTGCCCCGCTGCTTGACTGTTCCCCAAGACCTCTAACCGGAGAGTCCGCCCTCTGGGCTGAGCTGGGGCTGAGGGTCCCTACCTGCCTGAGGGGTGCAGGGCTTGCAGTGGGATTACTGGCAAAACCCATTGGGTGATGTGCAAAGCTTGCTTTGGGACCCTTTAAGGGATTGTGGGGGTGTGTGAGACAATATAAGGGGGTTAGCGGAAGACCCAAGGATGGTGAATGGGAGACCTCAAATTGGATAGGGGGGAACAAGCATGAGAAAACAAGCTCGAAGTGAGGGTGTCACATGTACTTACATTGATAGTACGTGGCATAGATAGTATGTGTGGTCTATCCCATCCCTTTATTAAGCTGTTTCTAGCTATTTCTGGGTCGAGGAAAGCCTATTCTGTGGGTCTGGAGGTGTGAGTGCACATGCTGCAGCCAAGTCACTGGCCAAAGAGGCTCCTGTGGCTGTGGGTCTGGCAAGTGAGGGGACTAGAACCGGACCGGAGCTTGCGCAGGTTCCAGGCAGGGGTGGGATGAGGGCGGGTGGGGGCGGGGGCAGTGTCAGTTTGTGCAATTCCCATTGGATACCAAGTCGCACTAGCCAGCAAATAAGGTGAGACGCTTCTGAGCCTGGTACTCAGGGTGAGCTCCAGGGCTGAGCTAGCTGCTGGAAAAATCAGGGCAGAGAGAAGGTGTCTGAGCCTCAGTCATCGGAATGGCCCTTGGTCCGGACCAGGTATCAGACGGATCTACTTGCATGTGTCCGCGTGTGAGACCAGAGTATGAGCAACTGCACCGGGGCTGTTGCCAGCAACTGGGGAGACCAAGGAGTCCGGGAGACAGCTACTGCACAGCAACTGAAGGGAGCCATCACGTGCATAGAGATATGTAAGCATATGCATGAATACATTCTGCTAGCAGACTGCTGTCCCCATCAGCTGGGAAGGAGAATGAGACCATTTGTGTCATTCAAGTTTGAGCGCTTTGTTATCTGTGTGGCTGACTGTGTGCATTTGTACCTCCTGTGATCACATCCTCAGCCTCGCCACTGGCTGGACTTGGAGATGCAGCAACCTTGTAGCTATTAGGCCGCCAGATGCAGGAACTTTTAGTGCCACCCTTCTCAACGTCCCTGTCCTTGTATTATTCTGCATTTCATTCCCATCGGTCTAATGCCGAATCTTTAACCTACTGCTGATGCTCCTGGTGTTTTTCTGTGAGGTAGGCAGCAATGCGGTGGTGAACTGTGATGCCAGAAAATGCTGTGTGAATACTCATACGAAGAAAAACTAAAAAGCAGTCTGCACGGTCTCAGATCGAGATTAATGTAAGGCTTTTATTGATGTCCTGTGCTGTGAAAGAACATGGTGACCCTTGCTTGGCCAGCCTTAGAAGTGTTCTGTTCCAGGAAGGAAGGCAGATGATCAAGCCAATTGGAATTTAAAGCCCTTTAGTGGAAATATTCCCAAATGCTGTTAAAAAGTAGGCAGTGTACTGTAGAAGTTAACAGCCCCCAGCAGGGCAGGAGGCCACAGCAATGTATGACGCTATCTCGTTTCATTGTACGTCAGCGGCAAGCACTGAAGGGGGAAACGTACTACAAGTTATCTTATTCTTAGAGCGCTCTGAGTCTTGGGTAAGAATTATAGCATGCTATTCAACGTTCACGCACCAAAGATAGCACCGGTATAGCCAAGAGAGGGATTCTGGTTTACTTGTTTTGTTACACAGAGTCCCACAGAAATTTAAGTTGCTGTTTTATCTTTTGGGGAATAGTAACATGCTTATTTGCATACAGAGCTTTCACCTTTCCCGCTTTCCCTAAACCCTCTGGGTAGGTGTGGGTCATATGCTTCCCATATGGAAGGTATTTCCCAATAACAATGAAGTTCAAGTAGTATCGTATCTCTTTTGTCAGCAGAATCAGACAAACACCTTCTTGCACACAAAAACGAGATCACAGCTCAAGACTGGCCAACACAGAGTAGTTGCTTGCATCTTAAAAGGAGTCCTGAGGTTTTCAGAGGGCTGGAATAAGTAGACTCTGAACATTTGGTCAGCAATCAGAGCAAGTAAGAGCTCGACTGGATGATGCAAGTCTTTCCTCTGCTGGTGGCCGCCCAGTTAGACATCGTAGAACAAGCGCACTAGTTGGTATCGGATTGAAAATGCAATTACGCTGCCCAGGACCTAGGTTGGAGGGGAAGAGGGAAAAAAAACAAGTTGAAACCGTGCAGTATTAGATATTTTACAGGCTGGCAGGTTCTTTGCCAGGTGGATGTGCTGTGCTGTCAAACATGCTTTATTTCACTACATGACAATGTTAAAACATCTGGGCACAGCACAATGTAAATCAGAAGTCTGCGCAAAGTTCTCAGTCCTCTGTATCAGAATCTTAACTCTCTGCAGGGGCTTTTGTATGTGCCTGTGTATGGTCACCTTTGCAAAATATGCAGAAGAGATGAACAGTTGGGAATAACGCTTAGCAAACCTTTGTGATGGGAAATGCCTCATCGCAAAGCTGTAATTCAGTATCCTTTCAGAAAGTCTGTATCAAAACTGATCTGACTGGAATCAAGACACTACAGACTTATTTATGTATATACTTTCTATCCCCTACCATCCCCAAGGTAGCCTGTCTAAACCCTGTTCAGTCTCCAGACTCGTTTGTTGGAAGTCTTCCTGCTAAATGGAAATTTGGCCAAGTCTCTCTCATATATGGTATATGATGAAAACAAAACTTTTTTACCTGCCTCTATGCAATATAGGCCTCTCAAAGAGCAGAGTGCCTAAAACAGGCAAGGGAGGTCGTGTGCGAAACAGAGGTAGCAGACAGCAGTACGTGTGAGGTACGTTACCTCTTTAAGTTGCTCCGCAAAGCTACCACATTCCACCTAGACTCCCTGCTTACTAAGACAGACAGCAAGCGTATGCAGGGCCACCAAGTGGAAGTAACATTGTGCTGTGTTATCTGGTATGACTTTAAAAAGCGAAACACGGGAAAGGCTGTATTAGGTCAGACTGACATGGCAAGCGCATAGTGATACTTTTCCTGGTCTTTCTCCAGCATCTGTTGATTTGCGCTCTGGGGATCTTCTCAAGCTATCATTGGGACTTTACATTTATTAGTTCTCGATGAACAAAGTCAGGGTGTTGGGGCTGGGGGGAAGAAGTCTGTTTCCTCTTTCAGCTGTGTACACCTCTGCTTCTCCTCAAGTTCCACAACTTACTTGCTACTTCTGTGGAAGTATGACATCTTATTTCCCCCTTCTCCATAACACTGTTGTGCCTGACTTTGATCTGCTTCTATTGCAGAGTACATCTTTCTATCTGAGAAAATTCCTTTGTCTGACCTGGATGAGTAGCAAGAGGAGAGTGAGATTTCGCTCGTGCATGGGTCCAGTCAGCTTTATAACAAAGTTAATAAGTGTCATATTATTGCACTCGGTGTATTCGCCATCTTCATCCAGTCCGCTCCTCACATCTACTACGTGCAAGACGTTTACTGCCTGGAGAAAGAAATATTGCACACTATATGACCAGGTACGTTTGCTGCTCACCAGTCAGCTTTGCCCGAGATCCCTTTTGCTGTGCCATCCCAGTGGTTTGACTTGTGCTCTTACTGAAAAGAGAAGCCAGGCTTATGAGGGTCCCGGGATCGCTGCTAGAATATGGCTGTTAATACGACTTGATGTCCACAGGGGACAGCGTCAGGACTTATCAGAGCGTTTTCCTATGGATTTACGCTAGGAATTAACCGCTGTCCCCTGAAGTGGTGCCTTCCCTCCCATCCTGATCCTTTTCCGTCCGATCACTGCCTCAAAATATGTCTGCGCTTCACTAGTCTTTCTATTATTACCTTCAGAACGTATGTTCCCAGTGCCGAGAGGGTCTTCGTTTTGAATTTGGAGTAGCTCATCTCCAACTTCCCTGTATTAGGATTGAGCCTAAAGGAAACATTGACATTTTAGGAGCGAGGAGATAGAAGGGTCTCTGTGTCACAAGGTACAGATTCCCATCTGGGTAGCTCAGAAAAGGCGGGGAGCAGAAATAATCTGATAGACGTCACAGCACCTGCTGATACCTGGTCCTTTAGATCAGGCCCAGCTGAGAGAAGATTCCTTTCCCCCCACATTCCCCAAATGTTTCTATCAAGTTGTATCATTTTAAAAATGAAAATCAACTGTGCAGAGACACGCATATATTGATATGGCACAGTACTGCAGAATGCCTGCCACTAGGAAATGTTAGCAGATCACAGTCCAGTAATGTCGGTAGTGGGCTGTACCAAATTCTCTCATTTTTGTAGCTGGAAATAACGCATAGCCCGACATTGGTGAAGATCTGCCTTCTAAACCTGGAAAAAAAACCCCTTATTTCCTTGACAAGCCTGTACAATTTTGTTGGACCCAACTGTATTTGGCAGAGCGAGGCAGCAACTTTTTCACTATTCGGTCTATTTTGATGGGTTTCAAAACAGAACATCTACCCACTGGGGTTCTTGTTTCTTAGCTGGTGTTGGATGTAAAGGGCACCCATCTCTGGTAGCTTTACAGGTCAATCATGTACCTTACCTGGGCAGCCGGTGGCGGGGACAAGGAATGACGTGGAAGAGTTGAGGCAACGAGTAGAGGAAGTTGAGCACTTGTGGGATGAAAAAAAGCAGCATTGTTTTACTGAAGTGTCCCAAGATCCCCACCACAGCGAAGGTCATGCCTGCAAAGTAGCAGAAGGTGTCCCCAACAAAGACTCGCGATGGGTACCTGCAGGCCATAGAGCAAAAGAGCAAAGGTCTGTCAAGACTGTTCCACCATAAGACTGTCTCGAATCAGCACATGCGTTTCCCTGGGGCAGGGTAGGAGGCAAGAGGGAAGTGTATGCCCAGCTGCCTTGGTTTCAGCTAACGTAGACAATCTAGTCTCTGCTAACCAGGAGCATAATAGCAGTTTCTCACTGTACTAATGCAGTTGCTGCTGGCATAGTTCCTTTGGGGAAGAAGGATGACGCGGTCAGCCAGTATACCCTCCCACGGCCACAAAGATGCTGCCTGATCTGACGTATCTTGGTGCTACCTAAGCAACAGCAATGCAGCATCCCTGGATAAGTATGACCGCTCCCGCCTGGTCGGGCACACAGTAGCCTCGAGCAGGATGCCAGAGCAACGCCTTCAATGTAGCAGTTAGTGCATGAGTTTGAAATGCTCTGAGCAGCCATCTTTCCAAGTACTGACCCCCTCCATCTTTTTGTCACACAGATCCTAGAGCAACGCCACGGCAGCCTGCAAATCTCAGTTCTGTGCTGAAGAACACAGCAGATGCAGGTATGTACACCAGAAAGCGTGGGACCGGAGCACGCAGCCTGACTTGCAGAGAAGCCAGTGTGTAAACAGGGACAGCGGGGCATCTGAGGCAGAGCACTCCGTGGGAGTGTAGCCAACCAGTGTGACCTCAGTTCTTCAAGCGGACATAAGAACTGTGAGTGGATCACAGCATGGCCTTCTAGGTTCAAGCCAGAGTCTTGTCTATGCCGCAGGACTCCACCTGCGTGGAGTGCCTCTGTATTTGTTAGAAAAAGGGAGAAAGTGAAGACAGAGACACTTCTCTTAATGCCTATTCTCTTACCAGTTGTGGTAAAACAGCCCCAGTGTTGTAAAAAAAAAGGGAATCATGAAGTAGAGAGAAAAAATATGATCATCTCGATAATCCCCTGTAGAAAAAAGAAACAAAATGAGTTTGTGCTAAATTAGGATTGTCTCGCTTTTAGTAATACCAGGCTCTGAAATCTAGGAATCTAGCTCCCTTAGCTCTTTGCCCCCCCACAACGTGTGTTTTTCCTTACCGTTTAACTCTACAATGTTGAAGGAGATGATGGAAGCGGCAATCACCAGCGACTGTCCTGCTTCAAGCCCGTTAATTCCGGCGAGAATGTTGATGGCATTAGTGCAGAACACGGCCAGCATGCCCATGTACACATAGTAGAAGATCCCTGCAGATCAGAGCGAGCCAAACGCTTTAGCATTCATACGTGACACAGGCTGTGGCACAGCGAAGGAAAGCTCCACTCTTGTGCAACAGCCTATTGCACAGCAATCTCGGCAAATGTCAAAATCGGTAGCTTACTATCAAGTAACACCTCCTCTGGGGAACGTGCTGTCACGTGTACATACATGTAGGGCACGGCATCGGCGTCAAAGTGAGCACACGCTCACTAAGAGCTGCAAAGCAGCCAAGGGCTGTAGTGCTCTTTCTGCATTTTGATGGTTTTAGTTTTGGCATCCGAGCAGCAAGCGCATGTGGCACTTGGATGCCCATACTCCAAAGGCCACCTATGTTGTCAGGTACCTTGGCCGCAGGATTCTGCAGAAAAGTTTGGCGCCTGTCTGCACAGGCGTGGAGTAGGTAAATGTGTGACAGCCGGTCACTTCCTAGCCTAGCGGTTGCTCGGAGTAGTTATGCGCTCTTGTTGGCAGCCTAAGCAGATCTTTCCCTGCATTGTGAAAATTGCTATCTGCTATGTGTCACGGTTTCAGCGGAGCGTGTCCCCTGGCGCTTGCTGCATAGACAAGGGCTTCCAGCACGTCCTCACTTACCCAGGTCCAAGTGCATGCCCAGAAGCACACGGAAGGGCTTGGGCACCACAATGGTCGTGTTCCCAAAGTTGGTGAAGTAAACCATGAGCAGTGGGAGGGAAGCCATGGTAGGGAGCAGCAGCTTGTGGCGCCAGCGCAAGTTGAGGACATCATCGGCGAAGCCCAGGAAGATCATGCAGCAGATGGCAAGGAGGGAGCCAATGAGCTCCACAAACTGACGGACAGAGAGGCCGATTACGGCGCGGCCGCTCGCCCGCGCCCGTTGCTCTCCCGCACCGAGGCTGCCTCACCTCGTCGTGCGGGAAGGCCGCACACTGCTCCTCCACAAAGCACCTCAGGAAGGGCACAGGGATGAAGCAGAAGAGCACGATGAGGAACACGACCCCGCTGATCACACCTTGCGCCTCGGGGCTGCAGGACGGGACGGGAAGCAGGAGTCAGCACGGCCGGCCCGACCCAGCACGGTGGTGGCAAGGGCGGCAGCTACTCACATGGGCCGCCGGGAGACCTTGTTGAGGTCCTCGCCAAAGAGCCGCGCGGCGAGGAAGTGCTCCTTGAAGGCCGGGATGAGCGTGAGCGTGGCCGCGAAGCCCAGGAGCGACCCGGCCACGTTGATGAGCAGGGGCACGGCGGGCAAGCCGGCCATGGCCGCAGCGCGAGGCGGCCGGCAGCCCCTCCCGGCGCGCGTTTCCAGCCGGACGCTATACCGAGAGGCAACGGAGTCGCGCGCTTCCCCTCTCGGTCAGCACGGACGTGCCCGCAACCGCCATGGCCGCCTCGGCGACTGCCCGATCTGGCCTCATCCTCTCCTCCCCGCCAGGTACGTCACTTTCTGCTCCTCCTCCTGTTCTGGCGGGCGCGGGGCTGGGGAGGGGGCGGTGTCGTGCCGCTGCGCGGGCAGGGCCCGCGCGGGAGCCGCCCCCGGGGGCGGGCCCAGGAGCCGGCGGGAGGCGGCTCGAGCTGCGCGGAAGCCCGCGGCGTGTGCGGACCCTGCGCTCCTCGCGTGTCAATAAACACAACGAGCGGCCCGTGTGTCCACGGCCGGGTTGGGAGGGACCTTTTCCCCTCTGCGGCCTCCCGAGTGGCTGCAAGGAGGAGCTCCTCGCGCCCTTTCGCGCAGGCTGCTGTAAGCTCCGGGTCAAGCACGTCCGGCTCCGAGGGGCAGGCGGAGCGCTGGGGCGGCCTCACGAGGAAGGTGCCCGTGGGCAGAAGGTGCAGGACGCTCGGGTCGCGCGGCCCGGC